>JAQGAO010002651.1:0-18955 GCA_034697705.1 Ommatoiulus sabulosus
AAAAAAGCGCCCCCACACGACAAACAAATTAGCATCCTACCATGGTGGTCTTAGTACCGTAACAACTAAGAAATGACTACAAACAAAAGACTGTTTTGAAAGAAGTCAACTGGTCAAACGAATTTGTCTCGTACAATTTCATATTTTTAATGAAATGTTTTTCTGTCCAATGTTCTTTTTCGTAATATTTTTTTCCATCAATGACTTTCTTCAAGTTGATTTCATGTTTAGAGTTTGTAATGTTACTACTATTAAATTGATTTATTTTTATTTTATTTTTATCCAATCATTTCTCTTGTTAGATTGATTTTATCAAGGTATTTTCTACTTTTTTATTTTTATCAATCGTATTATTTTCAATGTTGTCTATATTTCAAATTAGTTCTTTTTTAAATTTTACTATTTTTTATTTTTTAAATGTTTTTAAAGTCTTTTTCAGAAATATTTGTTGTAGCAATTTTTCTTAAATATTTTTAAACCAATTGTATCTTTTAATATTATACCTAATAATTTTCCAAAATGTTTCTGACAATTTTCTATACTGTTTCTAATACGTTTTTTAATTGTTTCTGACAATTTTCCAAAAAGTTTCTAACAATTTTCTAAACTGTTTCTAATAATTCTTTTTAATTGTTTCTGAAAATTTTATAAATAGTTTCTGACAATTATCCGAAAAGTTGTTAACAATTTTCTAAACTGTTTCTAATAATTTTTTTTAATTGTCTCTGACAATTTTCAAAATCGTATTGTTTCTATCAATTTCTTTCTTCGATATTACTTTATCAATTTCTTTCTGTAAAATTATTTCTGTCAATTTCTTTTGTTAAAATTATTTCTATCAATTTCTTTCTTCATTATTACTTCTATCGACGCATTTCTTTAATATTATTTCTATAAACTTATTAAAAAATGCAGTTTCTATTAATTCTTTTTGTACAACACTTTTCCGTTAATTTAATTTCCTATTCCATGTCGTTTGTTATTATTTATTCTTTCATATATTACATCTGGTTTTAAAATCGTTCCTATATACTGTAGCTATTGCTGGCAGCATTTTCAGCCATATTAATTTCATATTTTATGAGAAATATTTATTCAGTGTATTTCTGAGACACAATCCTTCAACAACTTGTGCAACTCATCAGATGATAGCCACCTGATATCCTATCATCATAAGATCGAAATAATTCATTTCTGGCAAGAATATATTTCATATTTCCGCGTTGACATGAGTTTGCAAATTCAGACATTAAAAGTCAAATTTTCCACACAAAAAAATCAATTTTACGATTTACCAAAATTAAACCTGTATTTTTTTGACCGACATTTTTGCATCGACCGAACATTTATAACTTAGCACGTCGAATCCGTACATGGCCATAAAATTTCGCGGTTTATTTTTTATCATCAAATTTTTCTACTTGTACCAAAAATGTGGCCAAAAAGCAGGTATTATTTATGGGATCAACGCAATGATGGTTGGTTGCATTTTGGGATCCCACAAGTGGAAAACCACTCGACCTTTTTAGCTATAAATTTGAATGTAAAACGGCTCAGCTTTTTTCAGTTTAAAAAAAAATATATATAATAATGGAAGATGAGAGGACAAGTGGAATTTCGGGCATAATTTCCGAGGCATTCTTCTCAAATTGTAAATACTATCTGTCCCGTTTGGGAATGTCGCTCATAAAGGGGGGCTCGTGGCTACCGAAAGCAATTAAGCAGCATGACCAAATAATCGAAATAAGGTACATTGTTGTAAAAATAAATAGGATAAAAATAAAAATATTTAAATAGGAGCACTACATCAACCCCCCAGAGATTAACACACAACTTAATAAAATACGATAGCGTTGCTAATGCACGACCCTCTTTGGGATCCCCGCCATTTCCTCGTACAAATTTAGATCGAAATTTACATCTGCAAATAAATATTTGGGGGAAAAAGCAAATAAAATGTAAGGTTTACTCGAGCGTTTCATCGTTTCATGTATCGGCAGTTTAGGCGATGAATTTTGTTGACAATTCAAATGAGGAAAACAAAACTAGGATCTTAGTTCGTTATAAGCAGTATTTGAAGAATAAAAAACATGTAGAAATTTGAAGTTTGCATATGCGAAAGTTATAAAAACGTTAGAGTGAGGAGAAAATTAAGTTTTTTCTGATTGAATATTAGGGTAAATAATTATTACAATTTCATTTAAAATCTATATTTTATCTTACATATTAATAATCAAGAAATCGATATTTGCAGGTTTTAAAAATATCAAATCGCTGAAATTGTTTGGAAATTGAATAAAAACTAAAAATTTGATTTAAAAATAAAAATTTGAAAATGAAAATTGGATAAAAACTTTAAATTTGATAAAAGTAATGAAAATTGGATAAAAGTTATGAAAATTGTGTATAAGTAATGGAAATTGGATAAAAGTAATGAAAATTTGAAAAAATATATGAAAATTTGAAAAAAAGTAATGAAAATTGGATAAAAGTATTAAAAATTGGATAGAAGTAATGAAAATTGATAAACTAATGAAAAATTGATAATGAAAATGGATAAAAGTAATGAAAAATTGTTAACAAAATTATAGAAGTAATACAAGTTAATAAAACTAGTTAAAATAATGAAAATTGAATAAAAAATGTAATAACAGGAATGAAACTTTGATAAAAAATACGAAAATTGAATACAATTTTTTTTAAAGACTGCATATTTTAAACAAATATTAAATTTAAGAAATCATAATAGAAAAAATAATACATTGTAGATAAAATAAAATGTAAAAAAAATTAAAAAATTAAGCTACAAATTGTAAAATCAGGAGCTTTTTTTTATTGGAAAATAGGAATATTTAAAGTACCTTTAAAAAAATCCTATTTTTCATTAAAAAAAAGTCATGATTTTCCAATCTGCAGCCTAGATTTCAACTTTAAATTTTTTTAATTGTTCTATTTTAAATCTAAAATACACTAATATGTATTTTGAAAAACACAGACCAGATACTTCACAAGCTTAAAAAAGTCGTTAAAAGTTTACTGCATTTTTCCTAACTTTAACATTTAAGCTACTTCCATCACAACGAAATACGCTCATCGAAACAAATTTTAATCTCCGATTAAAATTCCTCGCAACGGGGAAACCAAACAATCCGCATATAACGAACTTCCTCCTCAAACAAAAATCAAATCTTCCAAAAAGAAAAATATTCGTGTCATCTACGAAAACTATGCAAATTTCATCACCAGCTTAATAATTCGGCTCGTTTTGAACTGCCATCTTTTTGGGGTCACATCCCCTAGTAAGAAGCTCAATGACCAACTTGACCTAATTAATAAAAGTGAGTATTGTGACTTACAGAGATGCTTCTTTTATCCTTTGTAATGAGAGTAAAGATGTTGGACCTGGCCTGCAACCATCCAAAGTTGCACCGTGAGAATCATCGGAATAGGAATCTGAAAAAGCAGCGCGAATAAAACTTATTACAAATTTTTATACTGCCATCAAAGTGCTTTGTGAGAAACTCGTTGCTTTTCAACCGATTCTAGTTTAATGAAAATAGAAATAAAAAAAAACATTTTCATTCGCTGCTGGCCATCGTCGACACACAAAAACCATTTTTAAAAACAAATTGTTTAACAAATTGCCAATTTAAGAGGAATTTGAATGAGAAGAGGTCAAGGAGGTTGAAGAAAAGTACGACTCTTCAAAGAAGCGCCATGGCGGAAGTGAGAAAACTAGCTGCCCCTCTTTTTTTTTTTATTACGAATCGTTCGCTCATTTAGTTCGTTATCCTATTATATAAAATGTGTGAATTTAACCCGGAGGTAAACGAAGAAACGACTAAACAACTCCGAATAAAACCTTAAATAACTGTGGTTTTTGGGAAATTAATTCGCACCCCATCAGGGCCTTGGGAGGGATAGGGGGCGCTGCGGCGGCACTCTTCAACTTCCGGATTGTTAAGATCAGGAATTTGTAGGGAAAATATGAGTATTTTGGGGCGAGGAATTGAAATTTTTGGGGAAGATTTGGGGAGGAAGGGTTTTTTGGGGTGTGGAATTGGAAATTTTGGAGAAGATTTGGGAAGGAAGAATTTTTTGGGTAAGGCATTGGAATTCTTGGGGAAAATTTGGAAATTTTTGTTGGGATGAGGAATTGGCAATTTTGGAGAAGATTTGGGGAAGAGTTTTTTTGGGTAAAGCATTGGAAATTTTGGGGAAGATTTGGAAATTTTTTGTGTGAAGAATAGGAAATTTCATGAGTGAAGCATTGGAAATTTTGGGGAAGATTCGAACTTTTTTTGGGGAAAGGAATTGGAAGTTTTGGGGAAGATTTGAAAAGTTTTTTGGGCGAGGAATTGGAAATTTTGGGGAAGATTTAGAAATTTGTGGATGAGGAGTTGGGAATTTGTGGGTAGTGAGTTTAAGATTTGGAAAGGAAAAGTTTTTTGGGTGTGAAATTGGAAATTTTGGGGACGATATGGAATTTATTTTGGGTGAGGAATTGGAAATTAAGGAAGATTTGGAATATTTGTGGGGTGAGAAATTGAAATTTTTACGGAAGATTTCGAAATTTATAAACGTCACGAGGAGTTGGAAATTCGTGGACGAGGAATAATTTGGAAATTTTTGTAGGAAGTGTGAGTAGATTCTTGGGCAAAAGTTTGGAAAAGTTAGGGTGAAGATTTCGAAACTTTTAACAGACGAATTGGAAATATTAGTATCTGAAGAAATGTCACTGGAAGAATGGGATGAAATAACATATCATAAATACAAATTAAATAAATAATGAATTAAAATAAATTATATAATTATCCATAATAAATATTAAATACATAATTTACAAAAAATACGCACGTCAGGAGCAATAGTAAAAGTAAAAAAGCCGAGTAGATCATTCCAAGTTTTAAAAAAAAATAAAACTTGTAAAAATTAAAAAATAAGATCTCATTTCTCGGTGTATTTTTCACACATCGCCCTAAAACGTTTAATTTCTCGCCTGGATTCGCAACGGCTGTCAAAAAGCGTAAAAATTTGGAAATGTTGTTATTAAAATGCATCACGTATCACCTAGATCTCTATGGCTAGTTAGAAGTCAATCGTAACATATATTAAACTTATTTTTCAACTACCCAAATCTAATTTCCATTTGTGAGTGAACATGCACATCTTAAGATGTACCATGTCACTTCCTGCATTCTTAAACAAATTACCAAACAAAATGAATTATACCATACGTGCGGCAACAAATGTTTCGTGAAATAGCATTACTGCTCCGAAAGATGCTCAGTTTTTACAAAAAAAAAAGTACAAGTATGAAATTTCTCTCTATAAAAGTCCAGTAACTCAGGTTTGTACAATTTATTCTGAATTTTTTAGGTAATATTTGTAAATCTTTTGTTTTAAATTTTAAAATAGTACATTAAAATTATTCACGCTATAAAGTTCATTGAAAAAGGCTTTTTCCAAAATGTTTTTTGGATTGCAAAAAGGTTCTTTTACGATGATTTACTTAAAAAAGTTTATTGAAAAAAGGTTGTTTTAAAAATATTTATTGAAAAAAGTTTGTTTTAAAAAACATTATTGAAAAAAGGTTGTTTTAAAAATATTTATTGAAAAAAGGGGTTTTTTGCAAACATTTATTGAAAAAAGGGTTCTTGTAAAAACGTTAACGAAAAAACGTTTTTTTCAGGAAAAGTCTTTAAACAATGTTACTTTTTCCAAAAAGGCAATTGATTATTGATTTTTAAAAAAGTTTACCAGAAAAACGTTATTTATATAAAAAAGATTATTTTACAAAAGTTTATTGAAAAAAAGCTTTTTCATAAAAGATTATTGAAAAAAAAAGGTTTTTTCACAAAAGATTATTGAAAAAAAGCTTTTTCACAAAAGATTATTGAAAAGAAAAGCTTATTTCACAAAAGTTTATTGGAAAATTTTTTTGAAAAGTTTATTCAAAAAGAAAGGTTTTTTTTACAAAAGTATACAATAAACTTTTAAACAAGAAAACATTAAATAATAATCCAGTTTAAAAGACAAAACAATGAAATAAATCTTAAAAATCCATTACTTTTACATTAAAAAAAAAACAGACATATTTTAACGAATTTAAGAAAAATAGCTATTTAATGAAAAAAAACCTGAAAAATTCTCCATTAAATTTTTACCATAACGCACCATAGATGGCGCGGTAATCCGTCCCATTAAATACAACGCTAAAGGAGCCAAGAGTTCAAAATCAGCTACTGACCAACCGACAAAAGCAACCTACTGCAGAGTCCAGTTGTAAAGAAAATCTAGGAGCATAATTAGTTTTTCATATCATTAAATTTTAAACAAATAGAAGTTGATTTTCCCCCAACGCCTTTTGTTGGCGCGGTTTAAGAAGTCATCCGAATAAACAAAGAAAAGTAATTCAATTCCAGGCGAGACTCCAAGATGGCGGACTAGTAATGCATTTCAGGCGTTGAAAAGGAGCGCCTCGAGAGCGCTCATTGTTTCGCTTGACGTTTAATTACGCGTGAAATTAATGCCCGTTTGCCCTCTCGGACTAACATTGCCGAAAATTAGTAGAAAACTATTTGCACGACTTCTGAGCTTCAATCTGTGACCAATTTTAGCTACCAGAAAACTGGTTAGGATGAGCTAGGCAACTTTTAAGCCACTCAATTCCTCCAGCATTCAGCCCTAACCAGCTACAAAATGAAAATTATTGGACCAATTACTTGAAAATGGCATGCCACACTGTAATGAAATGCCATTTAATCAAACAAATTTATTTTGAAAATAAAATGTATTAATAAAACCAAACGCATATTCTGAAGTGCCTTTTAATAAAAAAATGCATTTTAATAAAACGGTGTATTTTGAAGTGCATTTTATTGACGAAATTAACTTTCTTTCGAGATGTATTTTAATAAGACAATGTAGGCCTATTTTAAAGTGCATTTTAGTAAAACAAAATGTATTTTGAAATGCGTTTTTAGTAAAACAGAATGCATTTTGAAATGCGTTTTTAGTAAAACAGAATGCATTTTGAAATGTATTTTAATGACACAAATGGTTTTTGAAATGCATTTTAATGACACAAATGGTTTTTGAAATGCATTTTAATCACACAAATGGATTTTGAAATGCATTTTAATCACACAAATGGATTTTGAAATGCATTTTAATCACACAAATGGATTTTGAAATTCATTTTATGGCACAAATGTATTTTGAAATTCATTTTAATGAAACAAATATATTTTGAAATTCATTTTAAGGACACAAATGGATTTTGAAATGCATTTTAATCACACAAATGGATATTGAAACGCATTTTATTGACACAAATGGATTTTGAAATGCATTTTATTGACACAAATGGATTTTGAAATGCATTTTATTGACACAAATGGATTTTGAAATGCATTTTAGTAAAACAAATGTATTTTTAAAGGCATTTTAATGACACAAATGTATTTCGAAATGCATTTTAATGACACCACAAATGTATTTCGCAATGCATTTTATGACACAAATGTATTTCGCAATGCATTTTAATGAAACAAATATATTTTGAAATGCATTTTAATGACAAATGTATTTTAAAATGCATTTTAATGACACAATAAATGTATTTTAAAATGCAATTTATTTCGAAATATATTTTAATAAAACAATGTATTTTGAAGTGCATTTTAATGAGAAAATGTATTTTGATGTAAATTTTAGTGTAACAAAATTATTTTGAAGTAAATTTTAACAACTCAAAAATGCATTTTATTGACAAATAAATGTATTTTGAAATGTATTTTAAAGTCACAAATTAATTTTGAAATGCATTTTAACGACACAAATGTATTTTGAAATGCATTTTAACGACACAAATGTATTTTGAATTGCATTTTAACTACACAAATGTATTTTAAATGCATTTTAACGACACAATAAATGTATTTTAAAATGCATTTTGATGTGCATTTTAATGACTCAAAATGTACATCGAAGTGCATTTTCAAATTTCGTCACTGCCAAAATGGCGACGAAAGCCACGCAACCCCTCGCGTACTAACTTACTAACACGTGGCAATAAATCGTGCCAATTTAACATGATTAATTTAGCAAATTTGCTGACCCCTCACTCAAAAAAATTAATTCAGCCCAAATAAAAAAAAAGAAATCACGTTTTAACCCCTTCCCCTTTTTTAATATTTATTTGGGCCACGAAGAAGAGGAGGGCTTCTTGGCCCAAATGTTTCAAAAATTCAGCGAGCGAGAGGGTCTCAAACTTATTTGGGATGCGCACCCCCACCGCAAATCACATATCGTATCATTGTCATTTTTTAATATATTTATGATTATTATTATTATCATTATTCGGATAATTACGAGCCAAGAAAAACGAATATATTTGAAAATAATTTTGCAACATGGCGGCCCTGCCCTCCTTAATAATTTGCGTATACTCGAGCCTAAATTTACGAGTACGGTACTCACATTTTTGGGGAAAGTAGGACAACCCCTCAATTGACCCATCGAGGGCTTAATTGATTGATATTTGCGTAGGATTAATCCAATGCCTAACGAAAACCGTGCAATTAAAAACAATGCGTGCTGGGCGGCCATTGTGAGGAACGCTCGCAAATTCAACATTTTTATCTAAAAAAAAAAGCCTAAAAAAATACGAAATAGAGGGGAAAAAACAGTTTCGTGAAAAGGGTACAAACTCGTATAATTCAGACATTTTAAGCCTTTTCAGCATTTAGAAAACTTCATAAAATTAACAGTCAACACGTGGTTTTTCTTTTTTTCTTTTCTTTAAAAGACGTCACGATTTAGGATTTTTCCTAAATATTGAAGATTTTTTAGCGTACATTACACAAACGCGCTCAAATTACGATTTTTAAAAGATCGAGGAAACAATTACGCGCTTTGAAATCGAGGATAATTGAGAGAAAATTGAACCACTGATGGAAGCAGCCATTTTCTTTCAGTTGCAAATTCGTATACAGAACGCCCCGAGTTCCGTGGTTGCTATGGTGACGAACTAATGCAACGTTGCATGGTTACCATGACTACGAACTAATGGAACGCAATGTTGCCTGGTTACCATGGCTACCAAATATTGGAACGAAACGTTGAATGGTTACCATAACAAACAATAGATGCAACGTTGCATTGTTACCATGACTACCAACTGATGGAACGCAACGTTGCATGGTTACCATAACAAACAATAGGATGCAACGTTGAATGGTTACCATGGCTACCAACTAATAGGATGCAACGTTGTCTGGTTACCATGACTACCAACTGATGGAACGCAACGTTGCATGGTTACCATAACAAACAATAGGATGCAATGTTGCCTGGTTACCATGACTACCAACTAATAGGATGCAAAGCAGCATAATTACCATGACTACGAACAAATAGGATGCAACGTTGCATGGTTGCCATGACTACGAACTAATGCAACACCGTGTTATATGGTTTCCATGATTACAAATTAATGCAACACCGTGTTCTATGGTCACTATGACAACGAACTAATGCAACACCGTGTTCTATGGCCACCATGACAACGAACTAATGTAACGCCGTGTTCTATGGTTACCACGACTACGACCACACGGAGTTCAATCGTTGCCATGCTAAAGAAATGAACAAACACTTGACAAGAAATTGCAAGTGTTTCTACGATGGATCCTTACTTCAAAACCTCTTTTAATCACCTAACATTTTTGCCAAAAATTTTAAAAGAAAATGCCTTTCCAGGGGACAAAACCCAACTTATGAGAAGGTCCTTAAAATACCAAAACTTGAAAAATTTGGTGTAAAATAAAAAAAAATACATCTCGTAAACTGTTTGAGAGCTGTTTCAAGCCTCAGCAAGGCAGCCAAAGTCGTTGCATAAAATAGGCGTGAGGGGTATTGAAAATTAGGCGAGAGGCCCGCTGGGCCACATTCCTGTCTCAATGGGACATCCGATAGATCATCTTGGATTTGCTTTTGAACAAAAAATGCATTTTTTTTTTGTTGTGGTAATTTTTACAGCCAGGTGTTTAAAAAAATGTGCCTTCTCATAGCCGAGTAAGCAGCCATGATGGGATGTATGGCCCCACCCAGTATCGCTAACAGAAATCAGCAAATCAGCATCATTCATGACTGCCCAAAAAAAAAAAAGATTATATGAAGATGTTAGTTTTCATGTCCTAATTTACATAAGCGCGCCATTGGCACGTAAAAAAATGGCATCCATGTAGGCCTAAATGAATATTTATAGAGGGTTAAGTAGGTAGAGTAGAGTAGTATCCAAACGACCCTATTCGGATTCACTATCTGAAAATGCGATTCCTAGATATTGTATAGTACCAAAAAAAATCAAGTATTTCCTGTTTTAGGGAAGCAACTCGTCGGGTGGGGTCGCTAGGCACGCGTTCAGGACTGATAGGTGCTGTTATCGACCTTTTCGATGACGTCATTAAAATAATCGAGAACTTAAGTACTTGATATGGACCTTTTAGAGAAACCATGAATATGTCAAAACATTTGTATAGATTGGAACAAGTGTATTGCATTTGTATACATTAGAACAAGTGTAATGCATTTGTATAGATTGGAAAAAGTGTAATGCATCTGTATAGATTGGAACAAGTGTAATGCATTTGTATACATTGGAACAAGTGTAATGCATTTAAAAAATACATTTACATAGATTGGAACAACTAAATGTAATGCATTTAAAAAATACATTTGCATAGATTGGAACAACTAAATGTAATGCATTTAAAAAATACATTTGTATACAGTAGATTGGTACAAGTGTAATGCATTTTTAATGATTGGAACAATTAAGTGCAATTCATTTGAAAAGTATATTTGCATAGATTAGAACAATTAAGTGTAATGTGTTTGAAAACTACATTTGTATAGATTGGAACAAGTGTTTTAGAAACACATTTGCATAGATCGGAACAAGCGTTTTAAAAACACATTTGCATACATTGGAACAAGTGTTTTAAAAACACATTTGCATAGATTGGAACAAGTGTTTTAAAAACACATTTGCATAGATTGGAATAAGTGTTTTAAAAACACATTTGCATACATTGGAACAAGTAGAATGTATTTGAAAAATACATTTGCATGAATTGGAACAAGTGAGATGTATTTGAAAATACATTTGCATGTATTGGAACAAGTGATATGTATTTGAAAAATACATTTGCATGTATTGGAACAAATGGAACGTATTTGAAAAATAAAGTTGCATGTATTGGAACAAGTGAAATGCATTTTAAAATATATTTTACGTTAATAATAGTAATGCATTTAAATAACAAAATGTATTTCCTAATGCATTACACGTGTTTCAATCTGTGCATATCTCAAAACACCATTTTTTAAATTCATTTCTCATCAATTTGGGTACGGATCTTTTAGAGAAATCATGGACATCTAAAAATACCCAGCTTTATATTTTCAACTAAATTTACGTTGAGAACATGTTATTTATTTAAAAATAAAATGATAATAATAAATATTTTAACACAATATAATGTACCTGTAATTGCATGAATATATTCAAATACGCGTGGGTATTTTTCTTAGATGCATTCTGATAAGTAGTAATAACACTTCCATTTCATTTCAATATTAACAAATATAAAAAATGTGCTTTTATAAATATGTTATATTGAATTTTTAAATATATTTTGATATTCAGAAAATAATTTTAAATTGCATAGAAAAAATTTATGTTTGAATAAATGCATTAAAATTGGTAATTATGCATTAAATTACAGGTTTGTACATTACGTTGAAATGTCAGAAATTTAAAATGTGTTGCTAAGAGTTTTTCTTATAGACTCGTTAATAGCTCGCTAAACATACGAGTGTCCCTCTTCCTAGAAATCCCCTAAGACACACCTAACGCCCCCTTAAATATAAGCGAGCAGACAGACCCAACCCTGAGGGGAAATTACCATCTTAAAATGTTGCATCCCTGGCCAGATCGCTGTCGAATTTCCTCCAAGCTAGCAAAAAATGCAATGATTTTACAAGGTCTTCCCCATTAATAAATGTGATGTCGTGAATTAAGATAATCCGAAACCTGGTTTAGGAGAAAATCCTAACGAAAACCTTCAACCTCGACTAAGGTTTACCTTGACTCCCGGAACTGAATCTCATCCTATTGTAATGCAGCGCCATCTGAAAATATCATCTCCAAATGTTGTTTGCAGGATTTCGTGGCTTCATCTCTCGATGAAAAGCATTTTTAGATTGTTTTACTCACTTTTTCATGCCTTTTTTAATTCAAGATATACGCAGTTTTGCATTTAATTATTACCATGTAATCAGAAAGAAATTCATTTCGTGAACGTTTTGAGATCGATTTTGTTCTTACAAATGTATTTGAATTACATTTCATTCAGAAAAATGTTTTTTTAAATATATCTCATTTATAAAAACGTGTTTTGAAATATATTTCATTTATAAAAACGTTTTTTGAAATATATATTTCAGTCTGGAAAATGTTTCTGAAGTATATTTCAGTCTGGAAAATGTTTCTGAAATATATTTCAGTCAGAAAAATGTTTCTGAAATATATTTCAGTCAGAAAAATATTTCTGAAGTATATTTCAGTCAGAAAAATGTTTCTGAAGAATATTTCAGTCAGAAAAATGTTTCTGAAGTATATTTCAGTCAGAAAAATGTTTCTGAAATATATTTCAGTCAGAAAAATGTTTCTGAAATATATTTCAGTCAGAAAAATGTTTCTGAAGTATATTTCAGTCAGAAAAATGTTTCTGAAATATATTTCAGTCTGGAAAATGTTTCTGAAATATATTTCAGTCAGAAAACGTTTTTGAAGTATATTTCAGTCTGGAAAATGTTTCTGAAATATATTTCAGTCAGAAACATGTTTCTGAAATATATTTCAGTCAGAAAAATGTTTTTGAAATATATTTCAGTCATAAAAATGATTTTGAAATATAATTCAGTCATAAAAATGTATTGGAAATATATTTCGTTCAGGAAAATTTGTTTAAAAAAATATTTCGTTCAGGAAAATGTGTTTAAAAAAAACTCATTTAGAGAAATACATGTATTAAAATATATTTCCTTCATAAAAATGCATTGATTAAAACATTCCATTCAGAAAAAAATTACTTTTAAATATATTTCTTAAATTTTATTTAAAAAAATAAATTTACATACTTAATTTCAGAAATAGATTTCATTTCTTCAGAAAAAAAATTTTTTAAGAAAGTGAATGTTCTCACAGCTAGTGTATCTAAAAGTTTGGTCTGCAATACAGTATATTCTGAAATGTCATTCAATCGCATGGTACACAATAAAAATACAATATTGAAATAATTCCTGATAAAACAATTAAATCCTGATAAAATCATAAACTAAATTTTTTTCATTGAACACTTAGCCTTTACCCATTTATTGGCAAGGCTTCACTATTTCAGCATGGATGCGCAATGCAAGTCAATGCGATTTTGGAGCGAGAAATGAAGCCACGTGTTTCTCGCTATTACAAACTCTTCAAAGACTGAATTTTCGGTACCCTTTATGAATTTTACAAACATTTCATAAGTCGCAATATCTTATCAAATCTCCAACACGCAATTTTCCATCAATTTCCGGCGTATTTTCTCGCTCTTTGGCATTTTGCATACGCGTAAAATGCAATTCATTATCAAATTTGTGTAGGTTATTTTCAGAAGGACCGCAAAGCGCCGCTGAAGTAAACAATAAACGTACCCTTGGCTATAAGGTAAAGAAAGATAGTGAAATCAGATAAGCAAAATGTTTTCTTGGCATGCAGCGCCATAAGAGACCATTTTTTGGCAATCGAGTTCATCTTCTCCACCCCTGGCCACTTCCTAAATCCTAATCTTGCAATTTTTAGGGGGTCCAAAAGGCGCGAAGCACACATCAAAATTAAACAAACCCCCAATATGACCACTGTACCAAAAAAAAAAATTTTTCACGTTGTACCACCAGGGGCGATGACAACGCCACCATACAACCAACCTTACGTTTGCTTACTTCCCTATCTTCAATCAGATAATGACTGAATAAAAGATTATTTGTAATGACTAAGTGGGCCAGATTCCTCCCAAATAATTCGAGGGTCTATGACCAATCCAATTAGTCAAAAAATCTGCCCATAAATTATCACTCTTTGCTTAAGGAAAATTGATGGTTTTGAAAGTTCTATCTTTAAAACAAACTGATATTTTTTTTAATGTATTTTTGATGGAAAACCCTGATGTTATGGAAAGTTTGGAAAACTTGGAAAAGACTGCTGTTATTGGAAGTTTTGAAAATATGGAAACTTTCGTAAAAAGCATTGTTATTACGTTTTGCTTATCTAACAAACTGATGATTTTAAAAGTAGTGCCTTTGAAAATACTAATGTTTTTGAAAGTAGTACCTTTGAAAATACTAATGTTTTTCAAAGTAGTGCCTTTGAAAATACTGATGTCTAATGTTTTGCCTACCTAAAAAACTTATGTTTTTCAAAGATTTACCTATCTAAAAACTGGCGTTTTTCAAAATTTTGCATATGAAAAACGGATGTTTTGAAAGTTATGCCTATCTAAAAACCTGATGTTTTTGAAAGTTATGCCTATCTAAAAACCTGATGTTTTTGAAAGTTTTGCCTATCTAAAAAACTGATGTTTTTGAAAGTTATGCTATCTAAAAAAACTGATGTTTTTGAAAGTTTTGCCTATCTAAAAACCTGATGTTTTTGAATGTTTTGCCTATCTAAAAAACTGATGTTTTAGCAAGTGTTGCCTATCTAAAAATTTGATGTTTTAGAAAGTTCTGCCTATCTAACAAACTGATGATTTTAAAAGTAGTGCCTTTGAAAAAGCTGATGTTTTTGAAAATTTTGCTTATCTAAAAAACTGATGTCTTTCAACGTTATGCCTATCTAAAAAACGATTCTTTTCAAAGTTTTGCCTTTGGTCAAAAATTGTTTTTTGACAGCTTTGTCAAGCGAAAAAATTAAAGAAAAGCACCTGAAGAAAAAACCTTACAAATAATCGTTTCAACAATTTAAGAAAATAAACATTTACAGAATTCCTTTCAACGTCAGTTCATGTTAGTTTTCAACGCGGCATCACTTTTTCCCCATGGATACTCAAAGCATTTGAATGGCATTTTTCAGCGAAAACTGAAGCCGAGTCCAATTTCACTTGAAAACGGCCCATCTACGTGATTTCAACTCTTTACCTCGTAATCGAGGGTGCATTAGCAGCAATATTTTCTGGACTATAAATGCCATTTCTAGTTCCGCTATTCGGTTTCTTTTCCCATTTGGTCATCAAAGCAATCCTCGAGTCATCATAGTGAGTCGTGACTGCTGTTCTCCAACAATAGGATGTTGGTGGGCCGATGGACAGCAGGTTTTTGAACGAGTAAAAATGCTGGCAGAGAATTTTTCAATTTATGAAACAAAATGTCGCCCCATGCGCTTAAGAGAGTTGCAAAATGTTTGATTAAAAAGTAGGAAGAAAAGGGTCCATTATGTGGCGTTTGAAGCCAACGATGGCCAATTTGTTGGATCGTGACTGCTCGATCACGATCTTTCCTCCACGAGATGGAGCTGCATTTCTGGGACAAAACTCTGACATAACAAATAGGTTCTGAAGCAAAGTTCTTCGCTTCAGAGATTGTTGCCAACATGAATCAACACTTGATTGCTTGACATTAGATACACAATCCGATGAAAGGAGGGCTCTGGAGAAAAGGAGGAGGAGGAAAAACCATTTTTTTTTCTTCTTACATTTCTTATACGAGTTGTTACATTTTGTACAATAAACATTCTCTGCCAACAATTTGCAATTCAACGAGTTTAATCAAACGCATTTGGTAGCGAACCATTTCGCTGACAGTGGTTCTTTATGACTCTTTGCCACACCCAGAAATCCCTCCCAGCCCAAATTAAAATTTCCTCCAAATTAAAAATTATAATGGGATAGTATCGTAATGTATACACCGAAAAAAACTACAGTCATCTTCTAGCTATGATATACTCTGCATTTTAAAAAAATACTATATATTTAAAGGATATGAAATTGCATTTCATTCCTTGTCAAAGAAATAAAGACTTAATAATTTCCCGAAAAATTGAAATAAATTGAAATTACAATATAAAAGTTGCATCGATCGAGTCAGGGATTAAACAAAATATAATAATGGTTAAAAAAAACCTAAAAGTAATTGATTTTTAAATAAAATTCAAAATATGCATCTACATGTGTGTCGATTGAAATAATTGAGATACTTCAGGACAAGTTTCAATGCAGTATGAAAAAAGATAATGGATTTACAAGTTAAAGAACAAGTCCAGATAAAACAATTCATTTAATATTAGCTTGAATATTATAATATTGAATTTAAGCCTTAACACATTCAATTCAATTCAATGTAATTCATATCAATTTATTATAAGGGACTGTCAAATGTATCATTTTAAAGGACTAACAAATGATTTAAGTGGCATTAACACATATTTTAAAGAAAATTAACAAATGTTTCAAAAGAACAATACAAATATTTGAAAGAACATTAACAAATTATTCGAATGGGGTATTAACAAATGTTTTAAAGGGAGTTAACAAACGTTTATAACGTCATTAACAACTGTTTTAATGAGCTACTAACAAATACATTTTGAAAAATAACAAAACGTGCCTGCAATGCACCACATCATGAATTTTTATGCTAATCAACATACCATAATTTATCTACAGTGAAATCTATTTCATATTTCATTAGCAAAAAAAGGTAAACGGGTACTTGGAAATTTATCACAAACCCAAGATTAAGTAATAATATTTTAAAAATAAATTACTTATTAAAATATTCAGATAAATGTTTTCTGCCCAAAATTCATTGACAATGAGGTTTACTTAACTCTGACCAATCTCAAGATCAATTCTCTGTTCAAATTTATTGGCGCACTCATCAGTTTTCATAACTTTTTCATACACGTATCAAACATGTATAACATTACTAATTAATGTTGTGACAAAGCTGAGTTGCCCCATCATCCAACAACATTGTATTTCCCCATCCCAAGTCCCACGAATATCAAATTTAGGAAGTTGAAACATCTCCCAAACCCCCGCAAACAAAGTCGGGGAATTTTAATTCAATTTTTGATACCAAAAAAGGCCGCTGCCCCTCTAATGACTGGCTGGTATTTTTCAAATTAAGATAATACAGAGGTGGTCATTGTTTCGCGCCGCATGCTCCCACCAGGGGACGCTAACCGTTTTTGCACCGAATTACTATTCAACTGAAAACTTTTTTTTTCACTTAAACATTACTCGAGGTTTTTTTTAAAGAAATCTATTCAGCATTATTTTTGTTTGTTTTGGTCACTGATTTTACGAGCATTTCCACTTTGCTCAACCATCTTTTTTCTCAAACCTTTTCCAACAAGAGTAGCGAGCATCAACAGAAGCAGCCATTGTTGTTGTTGTTGGTGGTTGTGTTATTTCCCAATTTTTTTTACCCTAACTATATTTATTATAATCGTTATTCTTCCTATAAGTTATATGTATGCTGGTTATGCATGGCGTGGGAAGTAACACTTCACAGGCTTTACGTTTCCTAATTTTCAACTTCTGGTCCTTTTGTGCGAGAGAGCGTAAGACGTGGGCACCCATCTTTTCATTACTCTATTATTATTATTTTTGGGCAAGTTTTTTTTTTATTTACATCGTTCATAGCTTATGTTTAGGAAGCATTTGTTCAGAAATTTGTTCAGGATGGTCTCCTACGTGAAATTTATGTTTCGAGTGGTTTTCGATGCATGGACTCTTAAGTGCCATTCAGAGGCCAAGACTGGCATTTTGTCCATCTCGTATCTATAATTTTTGGGCAAAAAAAAAGTAAGAAGAAAAAACGGTATCCACACTGTATATTTATAGCTTCTGAGTTAAAAGAGTTAAGGTTTTTTTGGCCAAAGTTGAGTGCCATTCAAACGTGCAATCAACTCTGACACTGTTTTTGCTTCCAGATTTGCTTTAATTCTTTAAATAAACGAAGAAATGCTTTGATTATTTAAACAAAAAAACTTATTTAATGTAGAAAAGATTAATTTACGAAAATTTCAGCAATATCACTAACTTCGATTATATTCTTGATCATCATGGTATAAAATGCATCATTTTGAATTAAAATTGGTATAAAATGCATCATTCTGAATGAAACATGGTCTGAAATTCCTTATTCTAAAAGAAACTTGGTATAAAATGCATCAATCTGAATGAAACATGGTCCAAAATGCATCATTCTGAATGAAACATGGTCTAAAATTCCTTATTCTAAAAGAAACTTAGTATAAAATGCATCATTCGGAATGAAACATGGTCTAAACTGCATCATTCTGAATTAAACAAGGTATAAAATGCATTATTTTGAATGAAACGAGGTATCAAATGCATCATTCTGAATGAAACATGATCTAAAATTCCTTATTCTGAATGAAACTTGGTATAAAATGCTTCAACCTTAAATAAACATGGTATAAAGTGCATCTTTCTGAATGAAACAATGTTTAAACTGAATTGTTCTAAATGAAATATAGCATCAAATTACTTTTTTCTGGATGCGACATGGTGTAAAATTCATTTTTCAGAATTAAGCATGGTGTGAAATGAAGTTTTCTAAATGAAACATGATATAAGATACACTACTCTGAATTAAATATGGTATGAAATTGTTTTTTGTTACAGATCCGTGATATAAAAGGAATAGTTTTGAATGACACGTGTTAAAAATGCATTTATACATACAAATGTTTCTGAATAAAATATCTTCAAACACCCTCGTACAATCAATTCGTTTTATTTCAATTCAATTCAATTCAACTCAGTACCCTACAGTCAGCAACTAAATGCCATATGGTAGGGGGGTCGAGCCCATT
>JAQGAO010002652.1:0-18954 GCA_034697705.1 Ommatoiulus sabulosus
ATAACTTTGGTTTACGTGATCTTAGGTTATGGGCTGGGTTGAACCTCTCTGGTTACTGCTACCGTAAGCGACACTTGGTAAGCGACTGGAAAACGCTTCAACGTGAACGTACCCTAAGATCGGCTTTAGATATAAAATGAAATCTTTTCAACAAATAGGTTTTCTATTGATTATGAAGGCGAATAACTAAGAATTGTGAATTTCACATTTTTTAAAAACATTAAAAGTTTCATTTTCTACCCGATGTTGCGTATAATGATCCTCTTGATGGTGCTTTTTTACATTTAAATGAAGTTTTCAATTCAATGAACGAGTGAATAATTTAAAAATGGGAATTTAAAATGGGAAATTCTCAATTTCCAGCTATTTACCTTGGTTACATGTACCTAAAGAAAACAATCCAAAATATTAAAACTTTTGTCTGTAACTATCTTCAAAAAATGTCAATAATGGACCAAAAGGACACCCTGTTGAAACTTTAATTTTACTACCAGCCTAGTTAATTTCTTCAACTTCACGAATTTATTTTATGTTTCTAGAAGTAATTTACAATTATTATGAATATACTACCGGAATATAGTCAAGCTACTTTCTTATTATGTTACAAGGTGGTTTAGAGGAATTCACAATTTTATTGAAATCCGATTATCCGAATACAGTATCTTTATTAGTACAGTATTCAGTTTCAGTAAATAAGGATTCCGAAGATAAAAAAGAGCAAATTAGAGATGGCAACGCCATCCTGTGCGTAAAACGGGAGCGTCCGTCTCAAAGGACAAGCTACCATTCAATCCAATCCAATCCAAAAGATTATATGGAAATCGTGGCGCCATCTTACGGCAAATCAGAACAAAAAATGCAAGCTTTAAAATATGAGGAATTTACGGGAATTTATCATTTTTGGATTTTCGATAATAGCAGACAGATGATGGATTAATAAATTAACCATAATATCGTTTAATAAAACCGTCGTTTGCCTCAGAATTACAATACGATAAAAACGGCTCATTTTATGAGCGACCCCAGCAAATATAAGTGGGACAAAATAGATGGCACAATTTTGACAAAAGCGCCGTTAGCCTAGTGAAACAGACGATCGTCTTAGGTACAAATCCTAACCAAGTAACATCCGGCCAATCGATAACCTACTTTCTAACTAGTTTATCAGAAATTTTAGTGCAATGCGTCATTTTATGAATGTCTAAGGTTCACAATGCACGCTTAATTCGAAACAAATGCTCTCCGTGAAACTACACCAACCATTCTTGCTTATATTGAGAAAATGCATCTCATTTTTATTTACCTTGATAGTATCCAAGGGATGTCCGGCACTTACGAGGCATATCCCGCCAAACCCACCGGCCAAAAAGTTTTTAATCGGGCTTGCGCGCTGTTTTTCGGACATTTTTTCTAGCTAAAACCGCACAAATAATATACTACAACCGTCTAATCACAGCCAACACAACCGTTCAAAGTCCACCAAGTATCAAGCGACTTTGGAACGCCGTGCGAGGGCGCTCCTTACAGCAGAAGAACAAAAGGTCGTCCATAAAGCATAATGACACAATAAATAAATCGATGAGAAAGTTTAACACAAATTAGTAACTAAAATATATTTGGACATTTCTAAAAATACAAATCGATATGATGTTGGTGTTATGTTCGTTGACGCGTGGTGAGCCTTGTAGAAGGCAAAACTGCTGCTTTTTATATCGGACTCAAAACACTTTTGGTCTTCTCGTAAACTCCAAAAAACACGGCACCTCCTATGGAAATCCAGGCAACTCTTGGGGCAATCCCAGAATATAATCTAAAAAATAATATATATAAATAATCATTTAACGTTGATTTATATACTAGTAGTCAGAGTTGATGCCACCACTAACAACTTTTGCACAAAAACTGCATTCCCTCTGTGTTCCTTCAAAGGGTGTTGAAGGTCACAAGAAAATAAACTGTGTCATAGTCCATGAACTTTCGGATTTTTTACAAACTTGTGTAACTGACGAAATTATGATAAGTGTATAGGCGACCTTGATTTTTAGAAATAATCGATAATGTGTGTAAAGATACTTATTTTAAAAAATATGAGAAGATCTAAAGGTTGCAGAACAACGAAATATCTAAAAAAAAATTGATAAATGGCAGTTTATTAGAAAATTGTTAACAAGGGCGCCATCCAACTTGTTTTACCAATGTTCATCTATAAAAATGAACCAACTGATGGCTGAAGCCTCATTGCCATAGATCTACAGAAATGTTGAAAAAAATAAAAGTGTGGAGTTACCCTCGAATCCCCTTTTCTGTGTAAACTATATGCAAAACATTCAGTATGCCTCCACGAGCAATTGCAGTACCTTTCTGAAATGAGAAATGAAGAGTTTTTTCGCCATCCTCCCAATAATCTGTCTATGATAAAATTTATTCATTTAGAAACCTTGCAGAATATACTAACTTCAGCCAGCATAATTCTCGTTTTTGCCACATCCATTGGAGTCGTCAAGCCAGCTGCCAATCCACCTGCCAATTGAAAATAATTAAATTTGGGATTTATCAGCAACAAACTTCCAAAAAATATACAATAAAATAATATTGCAGACATTTGGGATAAGTATGGAACTCACCGGCCACTGCTCCACAAATGGACGCTTGCCAAGAATCAACGTAGCGGCCTTGATGCCTTGACCACCATTTCTAAAGCAGTTGACAATTTCCCAATTAATCCTTGTCAAATTCTATAACATGGAAACATTTTCTAAAGCATAATCACCTTAAAAAGCTCCCAAAGTGGATACTGAATCAAAGCAAATGGAATCTGGAAACGTCCACTCGATTAGTTGGAAAATCTAAGGAGAAAGTGCCAAAACTTAATTGCTCAATACCTGTTACCTCTCTCATAACTGTGCTGAAATATCCCCGATATAGGCCGCTTATTCCCTAGAAGCACCAATGCAATATAAAAAAAACGTACAGCAACTCTGCTAATTCCTAGATTTTGGACAACTTCCTACTTCGCCTGAAATTGTTTTCCTGAGCATGTAGGCACTGCCAAACTCAGGTGATGCTTGAGCCCGCTGCTTGACCACTTCAACGGGCACCCGCACAATGCAGGCAACCTTGGAAAGGCTGCAGTTAGTTGCAGCACGACAGTGAAAAGAACTCAAGGAGATTTGCTATGGTGACTTACAACTTCCCCGATGGATGCGGAAACCATGTGCAGCAACGGGTATGCAGCTTCGGAGCAGGATGGCTTCAGAAATCTGTTCATCGTGTCATAGGTGACGAAAAACAGTGCCGCTAAATAAACATACAGAAATGAATCTCAAATTAAAAACGATATCTTTCGTATGATCCCTTTAAAAATTCCTTGCATTTGTTGTTGTTGTAATTTGCATGCAAACAGATTCCCAGCGAAAGTTACTATAAAAGCCAGTACTGTAACAGAAGACTTTTTGATAAAGCATGCAACTACATATCACACTACACCTCCTTCTAATACTACATTTAGTTGCCAAAGGCATTATTAGGTAATCTCGATAAATAAAGAAAATGCCTTTACCATTGGGTGCTGACCCAAGCGCTGCAGAAGCAACTCCGTTATACATTCCTCGAAATCCACCAGCCTTCCAGAAGCCCTGTGAGCTTTGCAGCCTGGTTTTCACGGTATCGAGTGGAAACAATGTCAGATCCACTGACGTTCCTGCTGCTGCTCCAGACTAGAGGCAATCAAAAACACGACAAAAATCACATTCTCGGCAAAAACATCCTTTGCGTGCACCCTGTATAACTGCATCATTTTTTTAAAATACACAAAATTTAAGCTTAGGGAATTGACGAACCAGCATGGAAAAGACAAAGCTTGATTCCCGGATATTCATGGTGTTGCGACCGTCGTCCCCTAACCACTGTGATCTAACTGATCGCCTTACTTAATATTTTGAAAGTGGATCAAGGGTAAAAGGGTAACATGAACAGCCGTCGGCCATTTTCTGACATGTGTGGTTACGGACGGAGGCTCCTTGCGACCCGCAGGATTCTTGCTTTAGAATCTATTCACTGTATATTGTGATCAGTTGACCAATTAGAGAGTATCCTAATGAACCCTTCCCTGTGTGAAATTTGTACCAACATAGTTTTAGGTATAAATTAAATATTTTCATTATTTTTTAACGGGAAATACCAACAATGAATTTTCAAATTCCCCGCGTGTTGAATAATCGCCATCTAGTGATCAATACATGCACCACGATTATTAAATCTGAAAAAAGCGCGGGAAAACTTAAAAATGTGAAATTATTAGCTCCCTGTTATCTTTACTAAATTCAATATCACAAATATTTCATTTTATGTATAAAACAATCTTTAAAAAATTCCCAAAGAGAAAAAATCACGTCACCTTCTTGACTTATGTCGCAAATTATGATACACATAATTTGAACTAGTAACAAGATCAGCATGACAATATTCAAAATAACAAGGAAACAAAATCGATCTCAATGCGAAACTGCACTTTCCTTTATTAGTCAAGAATTTGCATTATCAATAAACTTTATCTAGCATTTAAATAACACATAGATTTGTTTTCAAAATGTTTGGCAGTTGAGTGTCTGCTTTTCTAACACGATGATTGCTTAGTTCAGTATGCATAATGGCCACGCGTGGGACAAATACCACCGATACACACTTGCAAAACAAATCAACCGTAAAAATGGTAAGCATCCCTGCAAAGATGGGATGAAACTCACAATAGATGTTAAAACGATGGCTTCGGCCATAAATTACACGACGCAATGGTTGTAATTTATATACCCAGCTACAATTTGTTGAATTTGGGATTCTCGAGACTAAAAAACTAAAACAATTACCGAAAGTAATTTCAATCGTCAAATCTTTGCAAATTGCCAGATTTATCAGACCTCTGGCTCTTCCACATTTAGCAATTAAAGATAAACGCATATTAATCGCCAATTAATTGCAGGAAGACATGCAGACTACGTTTCTCGCCATTTTGGCATAGGACAACACTTGGGCAGGTACAAAAGAAAAGGGCCGCCGCACGTTCGGTCAATGGAACAAATTAGTTTTCTGACCACAAAACAATCCATACGAATCTAGCGAAACAAGCTTGGATATTAAGCAGTCAGTAAAAAAAACGCTAAGAAAACACTGTTACTTAAATCTCAAATAGATAAGGTGTTTGCAGAATCAGAACAAATTACCAGAATTCAAGAACTCTGTAGCCCATCCATATGTTTGGAATTTTGTTTAAAATTTAAGTACCGGTATCAAAATAGAAAAATCTCTAATCTTGGGTAACTTAATTACTTAAAAAAATTGCAATTACTGGAATCTTGTTACAGCTAGTAATAAACAATTTAAAGCATCATTGAAATAAAAAATGAAAAATAGCATCAAAGATATGTTTTTTCCAAATTAATCAAGACTTCCAGAAAAATTAAATATTAGGGTGGAAGAATTTCAAAGAATCTACTACTGAAAAGTATTAGATTAGGAAAATTCATTCCTTAAAATAATTACAGGTAGTTCTTTGGAATTTTAAACAATTACTAGAACCTAAATGAAAAAAATTATAAATGTATCCTTCTTAAGCTCTTCCTAAGCTTTGATGAATCTTATAACAAAAACATCAAAAATATTAATATTCAAAAATTTAATGGCCAATTACACCAACTCATTATTAAATCCATAAGACAAGCGTTCAAAGGTTAATCCTTGATTAGCTCTCTATCCACTGTTACCTGTACTATTCACTTCCACTTTTTTATTTTGACAAAACCTTTTTGTTTTGGCAGTTATTACTAACTTGGCGCAATTGGCCATTAGCATCTTGGACCACAGACTACAAAATTAAGGATTCCTGGGAATCTTAAGCTCCTTAAACTAAAAAAAGCAACAAAAAATACTAGTTGAACCAAACGCATGTCACGTGATTCCCTGATATGGCGCGACAAAAAACAAAATACGGTGAAAGTACAGAGAAAATAATTTGAAAAGAGTTGAAACAAAATGGAAACATTAAAATTGGCCATGTCATTGGGTTATGTGCTCAATAGTCATCTCCACGACTGATAATCTCTTTGCAAGTGGGTCTCAGCAAGATGGTGTGCTCGAACTGAGCGGTGTACGAGCCCTTGATGTCGCAAAGCGGCGGATATGGAGCTACGATGTCCTTGTCGCACAGATCCTTCAATGCCATTAGGTACTTGGTCTGGCCCAGCCGATCCAGCCACCTCCTGCAGAATGCCAACGTCCCAAAATTTTGATTGATCACATTTAGCAGCTGCTTTGAGCGGGCAAGTCTGAAAAGAAAATTTATTGAGAATTCGTTAACATGCGCATGACCTGCTTGATGGCCTTGTGCACCAATGTAAGTGTCATAATATGGCATAGTAAGGGGACAAAAATTCAGAGGAGTTACTACCTGAGTGGCACATGCCCAACGTCAAAGTTCTTCATGTAATGAGAAACTTCCATGTCATCATGGACGTAACCTTTTCCGGTGCTGCCAAAAGTTTCAATGGCATAGAACTCATTCTCCTGCAAATAAATACAGTTCGTTAGTAGATAAAATTAATGCAACGTTTATATCAATGACTAAATAATCCACCTCCATGACGATGGCTTCTCCTCCTTTAACAATGGGGACAGTTTTCCCAGCGTGAATCCTGTACGGCGCTATAGAATGCCCATTTAAATTCCTTATGGCCTTCACTGAAATATAAAAAAAACTGGACTGTTAATAAGAAAATAACAAAAAACATTTGTTGCCAGCTGCCCAAGTCTCCATTTCATTTTTAATCAACGATTGATGACCTTTAAAAAATAAAATTGCATTTAATTTCAGCACAATTCCAAATGTATAACAAGATTTTTGTCAAGTTTCCCAAAACTACTGTATGTGGTAGACATTTTTAAGGAGAACATTACTGGCTCATTTATGGCAAAATAAAATGACGAAATCTGAAGATTAAAGTGCACGAGCAACAGGACAAAACCCCTGGAGTCCTATCTATTTAATGATACCTTGATAATTTTTTCCATCCAACTCGATTTCATAGGATTCCATCACCTCCTGAATAGCTTCTCCGATATCACAGAGCCTGACGTCAATACCTGCTTCCTGATGCAAAAAAACAATCCCAGATTCGTAAAACGGTCAACACAATTTACCAAAACAACACAATGCATTGATCAAAGAATATTTCCAAAGTGCCAATAAGGTCAACTTTGATGAAATGAAAAAATACCCTGATTCCAGTGTTGGTGGCATCCTTCACAGCCTCCAACAGTCGGTCAAACTTTGGGTTAAAGGTCAAAGTGAAGGCACAATCAATGATGCGTCCTAAACATTGCAAGGAATAAACCAGTTTTAATCTCTGAAATGTACTGAACAAAGGGGCTGGGCAGTCAAGTACTTGTAAAATTGCGACGCACCGTTAATGTGCGTTCCAAAGTCAATTTTGCATACATCGTCAGCGCTGAGTACAGTCGTATCTCCGGCATTTGGTGTGTAGTGAGCAGCGCAATGATTGAGGGAGCAACCTGTGGGAAATGCCAAACCAGCCTTCAGACCATCTTCCTTGATGAGCTTCCTTGCGGTATTCTCCAACTCCTCGCTAGAATCAAAAAAACTCCCGGTTAGCATGACTAATTAAATGGGGCTGGATGCCTGAAAATAGTTGCTCGCATATGATCTTTTTGATTCAACTTGAGTTGCACCACTGAATTTCTTACAATACAATATCGACCACAGCGTTGCTCATAACATGATTTTCACAGCATTTGAAGGTAAGACAGCAAGTTCTGCTCGTGCATAGGTAAAGCTTCATAAGATGATTTGATGTATACATGAAAAGGAACTATCGACACTACTATGTCTGTTAAAAAGCAACAATTATTGCAAATTGTATGCAGCTTGTGTAAAACATTTGGATGTACATGATGCACGATCTGATAATTCACCACGCATGACTATCTTATGAAATTACAGTGATTCAATAGCTACGTAAATTATTTAAAATGATGAGCTTTTCAAGACAAACAAAGGAAAATTTTGATCTCATTATCTATGGTTCTCATATTGTTACTTTTGAAAACAATTAGCATTCCTTTATGGCATATAGACCCCAGGTTTAAAAATCTGTGGCAAAATGGCAATAAAAGAAAAGTCAGCACAAGCAAGCAGAAACCAATATTTGCACAAATAAAAATTAGCAGTTTGAAAAGCTTTATGTGGCAAGTTCCATTTTCATTCTAGAAGCATGAAAAAATCGACAAAATTCCGATAATACCATCATTCTTCCTATGATAATAGATTTTTCATTGAATCTCGGCATTGTAAATCTCACAGAATTTTTCATAATTTACTTCAATGAAGTCAGACCTCAATAAACTTTATCATAAATCATATTTAAATTTCAAATGATGGAAATATTAGGGAAGCTTCTCAAGATTTCTGTAATGAATCTTATGGATTTCCATGTAAATTGCAAAAATCTCACACAACTTTATTTAAACATAGCTAATTCCGATAACCTGTTATATTTTAATGCCAAGCTAATGTTTACAAAAACTATCAAGCTTTTACTGAATAAATGTGCACCTCAAAGAAACAAAAAAAACCTAAAAGATAAAACCTTGTAAAAGGTAATGAAATCACAATATATCTTTTAAAACTTTCCCAAAATAAACTTAAGTCCATTCATAAACGAGCCCTAAGAAAGCTGGCCAAACAGATTTTGTACAACATGCCAAATTCATAGCGAGCAACTTAAACATACGTTCAAATAAAAAAAAATGGTTTTTGGTACCAAATCTGCGTCATGGTCATCCCAGGTTTGATGTACGTTTGCATGTATTGACGAGTCTAGCACACAATATATAATCAAGGCAATTAGATTTACGACAGCCTAAGAGAAAATGGCTGCGATGAATACAAAATATCCCGTGTAATGTACTTGTCTGTGTGCTTCAGCTGCCAGCCGCACGTCATTGTAGATGTCCAGCTGCAGTCGATCTAGCGCACGCTTTTCTTCGTTTGTGAAACGATTAATGGCGCTGCGGCTGCAATTTAAGAGTCAATTAGCAAAAACACAGCATGGTGCAGAATTGTGATACAACTTGGCTACATACTCATCGTTTTTAATGCGATATTCCACTTCTTCCCCTATTGGAAAATTGCCATTTGGAAAAAGATCCACAATTGCGATGCTTGGGGGAACAGTCTGCTGTTTTGAATCCCCTGAAACCATGTAAAAAACGATATGAAAGAAAAAGGAACAAACACACTTGAACCCAGATAATAATCTGCAAATTTAAACTACAGGATTTTCTTGATAAAATTTATATAACTTTAGAGAGCAAAGCAAAGCTACTGTTAGCCATTTTAATTAATTCATTTAAAAAATAAATAATTTTTGCATAACTAACGATTTCACATGTACTGCAGTTACAAAATAAATCCAGCCTGCAATGCAGGCGATTTTTTCCTTTATAATTCAAATTCTTTATTACTTAAATATGCAACATTTTTCAACTAAACAGGAGGTCACAATATTGAATAATTATTGCACTCACTGTGTATTTAAAAGGTGTAACGTTATGTACCAGGTATTGAACTGTATTTGTCGAATTATACCAGTGACTTCCTTATTGGGTTTACATTATGAGGAATTCCAACATTCATTTTTAGATACTTTTAAAGTAAATGCTATAAATGATGCATAAATCATATCTACATTCCGCTTAACGTATAATGTAGTCTCAATGCAAGTTTGCCCATTAACATGTGAGAGCAATTTTTCAAACATCACAAAGAAAGGACACTAGTTATTCACACCTTTCGCCTTCTTCTTTTTCTTTTTCTTGGATGACGTTGTGCCATTAACCTTTGCCTCCTCCTCTGTTATTTGCTTTTGCTCGCCATCACTCAATGACTGCTTCTGCACCTTTTCAGTGATATTGTTTACCTCATTAGCCCCTTGCTTCTCACCATCAACAAGGTCCTCAGCTGTCGTTCCTTTGGAGTAAATGAAGAGATTACAATTAACCTGTAGCATGTCAACAACAAACACCCGCACATTGCAAAGGTACTTTTCACGAATATTACAAATAATGTAAATTTTTGTCTAAACAAGTTTTCAACATTATTTTAAGATTCTTGCAATTTTTTTTTCATAAAGACTAAATTCTCATCTGATTTCGAAAAATTATTTGAAAACGAAGAAAAAGAAAAACAAAAAAAAACAAAAAAACACGTTTTTTCCCGTTTTATGACTTTTGTTTTGGATGCATGTGTTTATTGCCTATTTTGTTACTTAAGAAAGTGAAGATGTTTTTCTGTCAATTCGACCGCGGATGCAGATTCAGTTTAAGATACCATGGACGAATATTCGAAGTTGATGCTAAGATCTTCAGAAAAACAGCTATTTATTTGACAAATAAGCATCATATGCTTGACGTTCAGGATTCAGGAAACAAAAGCTGCATGCGATTATATACACATAGCAGATATCAAGTGATGGAATACTTGGCTAGGTGCTTATCCCAATGAAATAGGATGTAAAATTAACTCGTTTTCCTTTGTCTCAAACATTTTTTTATTCCATCAATTTTTCTATGCCAGATGCTCAATGCACTCAGGCCTAACAACCATGCATATACCGCTATCAGACTTGGTAAGCTCAGACCTTTATCAGCGATCGGATATAATATGACAATTAATGAAATGCCAAATAATATTAACGGTCATGTAGCAATGACTCATTTAGATCTGATAGGTAAAACCGGAAAAAATAGATTTGCTAACTAATAAGGCACGTGACAAGGGCTTTTTGGAGAAATGCCCCAGGTCTAGGGCTTGATAATTTTTAATCAAACTTTACAGACCAGCCTTCTTCTTCTTCTTTTTCTTCTTCTTGCGTTTGGCGTCCCCTTGCGCACTTAGTTCCTCATCTTCAACACCGTCAATTTGCTCATCTTCCACCTTGGAAAACTCCTTAATTTCGGCAGGACTTTCCACAAGGGTAGCCATTTTGTTCAATGGTTTATTTTGTTTTCAAGCAAAGCACTATGGGAGTTTTTTTGTCAATATGGAATGTCATCATCGATCTTATTTACGAAAAGCTGGAGGGCGTTCCATACTGCATGATCTAGTGTGTATAAACATCTGTGGATGCTATCTGATTACTCATCAAAAGGTATTCCGTAAGCGGGTCGAAAATTTACTTTAAATATGGCTCTAAACGAATCCCTGGCAATGGCTACGAGAGAGACCGAGCTACAGAAACTGCTCGCAGACGAACGACTGAGATCCGAGCAGCACAAGATGAACTATCAAACTCTGAAGGCAGAGCATCAAAGGTATGTACCTGCAGCTAGCTCAGAAGGGTACTATATATACATGACTCGAGCGTTAAATGATTACTGGATCCTGTATACGTTTGCATAGAATATAAACACTGCTAGACATGCATGTGCATCAATAATAATTCATGTGTGCATTTCTTAGGCTGCAAGATGACAGTGGTAAACTTCAGACGCAGCTAAAGCGCATGTCAGAGGACAAAAAACAGCTTCATGAAGCAAACTTGGAAGCACTTCGGAAATCCCAAGAAGAGCTGATACAAACAACAGCGCTGCTAGAGGAGCTGAAATCTCAGGTTTTGATCATACTCTAGAAATACTTAGTTTGAGAGCTAAATGTACAATGTGCATGAATAACATAATTTGAATCTTTGACAAAGCTACTGACGCCCCAGCGCATTGAGCTGCTCAGATTGAGGTGCGAGGAGGAGGCCCGTAAGAAGTACTTGGAAGCTGTGGCCAGAGTCGAGGAGGAGGCGGAGAAATACAGGAACGAGTACAATAAACTACGCTACGAGTACACCTTTGTCCGCACAGAGTACGATCACGATAAAGTAGATTTTGAGAGGCGATTTGAAGAAATGAAGTTGCGATACGAAAACGAGGTGGGTAAGGCTGAAGAGCAGACATGCTGACATTAGAGATGTTTGGCAAAATAAATAATATTCTAACTGGAATTTCATATAAACATAAAAAAAAATCTAGTATATTTCAATAAAGATGCAAAACTGAAAAAAAAAAATAAACAAGGCTCCATTTATAGCGTAATGTTCTATAGTAGTGGATAAAACATAATATGAAAGATAATTATTGAGCTTTAGTTATTCATGAGAATCTCTTGTATGCCAAATTATTCAAAAGTTGAATATTTTTTTAGATAAGTCATCTAAAGAAAGATAAAGAGGTGGAATCTGGACGAAGGATCAATCTGCTGGAACAAAACGTGGAAACAATTAAAAGCCTGGAAAAGAATAATTTTCAGCTTAATCGGAAAATCGAGCTCTTGAATCAGGAGCTAAGTGAGGCAAAAAGTCAGCGAGATCGGACAGACAATCAGTCCAGTGAGGGTCAAAGGCAACTCAATTTGCAGTTGGCAGAGCTTTCTGCGAGGCTCAAATCCCTCGAGGTAAGAACTTTCAGCTGATCATGTTATCTTCTATTTAAAAATCTGAATTATTTACATTTTCTTGAAATCTTGCAGCGAGAGAAATCTTCCCTGAATGACCAATGCAAGAACCTGCAGCGTGCTTTGGACGAGCAGAATGACAAAAACTCAGAGATGAAGTCGCAGCAGACAGAAACCAAAATGGAGACCGATAGGCTAAAAATGCAGCTGGAAGATGCAGAGCGCAACGTGAGGCTGGAAGCCATCAACTTCCAGGCACAATTGACGAGACAAAAAGCAGACCACGAACGTAGTATTGAGGCTGTGCACCGGCTGCAGCTTATTAACAAGGAGAATGCTGAGAAAATTGGAAAATTCAAGTTGGAAAAGTGAGTTTATATTGGCGATTTATATGAGAAACAAGCCATATAATGAATGGAGATGAGAGAAGTTTGGTTCTGGATCTTGTTAAAGAACATTTTTTATCCAAGTAAATATAATTTGTATACTTTATCAATTTAGACAAGAATTGGAAATGACATGCAAGGAATTGGAAAGGCGTTTGGCTGAATCCAACAGTACTAAACAAGAAGAATTATCAAAGTTAAGAGGGAAAGTTGCTGCAGTAGGGGAGAGCAAAGCAATCTTGGAGAAAGAGCTCTTGGCTCTTAGGTAAGTTTGGGCTTTGCTTTACTACAGATTCTCAATTCAGATTTAGTCATGTTTCAAATGAAATCATAAAATCATAGAATGCAGCTGCAAAATGAAGGTCAGGTATCTCGAGATCTGGAAGGCAAGCGAATGGAGGTTAAAGGACTGCAAGCCGAAATAAGCAAGTTAAAGGGGGATTTGCAGGCCACTGGAGAAGCTGAGGACCAACTTGTGGCTCGCAACAAAGAGCTAAACGGCGCCCTCGATGCCGCGAGGAGAGAAATTGAGTTCCACCGAAGCAGGGACGATCGCACACTTTCAGAAAACGAGAAGCTGCTTCACAGAAGGGAAATGAAATGGGAAAGTGAAAAGCTGGATCTTGTATCTAAAATTGCCAAGTTGGAGCAACAGAGCAAACTTGCCAAGCAAAAACTAGTCACTGCTGGCAAGACACACAAAAAGGTAAAAAATTATTTTTGTAAATCTAGGAAATGTTGCAAAATGGCTTAATGTCTATTTAAGCATTTGCAAAAGTCAAGAAATTAAGACTGCATTGAAATGCATCTGTGACTTATAAAATCATTCAATAGCAAGGCCAGTGCATGAAAATTAAATTAAAAACTTTGGTTTTTCTTTGACCATTGTTTATGCGTTTATTTTGATACCCAAAAATAATAAGCTAGTTCCACATAATTTGGATAAGTTGGTTGAACAGATGAGTTAACTGACTCATCTTTTCAAGGCCAGTGCATGAAAATTAAATTAAAAACCCAAGTTTTTCTTTGACTATTGTTTATTTCTATGCACGTTAAGTATATTCTATGCACGTTAAGTTGGATACCCAAAAATAATAAGCTAGTTCCACATAATTTGGATAAGTTTGTTGAACAGATGAGTTAACGGACTCGTCTTTTTTTTCTGCACAGAAATTTCAGAAGTATAGCCAGCTGATAACAAAACTGCGGAACCGGTTGGAACTGCAGAATGCCAGAATTGAAGAGCTGGACATCGAAAAAGAGGTCCTCAAGTGAGTATCATGAGCAGGGGCACAAACACTCTTTTAAGTTGGCAAATTTCTCTCATGACGACAGATATGTGACAGTTCAACAGCTTTTAAAGTGATTTGGCACCATTTCTCATACCAGAAAAGCTGTTCCAACGGATGTGCACAACTCTGTGAAAAAAGAACTACGGGACCTGCAGCGCCGGCATGACGAATTCCGCAAGCTACTACAAGCGCATCACCTTTTTGGTGCAGAAGCATCTCTTGCTCCCATGGAACGCATGGCCTCGGTATGGGTTTATGCTGAACAGGAATTGCAGCAGCAGCAGTCGTTGAAGGTGTTCCAAGAGCGCTTGAAGTTGCTCCATAATGCGCAGGACCAGCAGATGCGAGAACTGAATCATCTGCAAGGGAAATACGTCCCCCCGTGATGGTATGGGCTTCCATTGCTTAATGGTTGGGATCATCAATATGTCACTTGGACATACAAATTAATAGGTCACTTTTGATATCGTCTTGCAGGCGTCAGATTATTCTGTTAAGAAATTCATATTTCAGAAACCATTTAAGATCTAATGGAATTGTGAGAAAGATGGTTGTTCGATTCTTTATGCTCGGGTTTTGCAAAGAGTACAACCAAGCCTCAGTAAGGACCTATAAATGTGGACGACACCAATTGCTCATACTTTTATATTGTAAGAAACTACTTTTTGTACATTTTTGTATAAAGTTACTTTATATAAAAGTATTGTTTTTACAGTTTTACAGCCAATGATCATGAGTATAAATGGATACTTACAGACGAACTATGTTAGAATAAATGAATCAAATTCCCAGAAGCGTTTTTGCATCATTGCTCTGTTTGACCAGCGTCTCGCTCGCATATCTTTCTATCAGCTCCTGTTTCTTTCGCCTCAACAGCGCCTCCTCCACATCTTTCTGGGACGGAACAGGAACGTGGGCGATGAACTTTGGCTGGCCATTCTCGTTGTCACTATCCTCACTCTTCTCGTTGTCAGACTAGAAAGTAATAGTTAGTATTCGATGGTGATAGGGTGAGTGCAAGAACAATGCAGTTAAATCATGCTTACTGTGTCATGTTCCACGGCATAAATGTTTTCCTCCACTTCTTGAATATCAGTCGCTTCTTTGCTGTTTTTCCATTCCACTACGGCCCCTGCTATACCTATTTGTTTCATGAAGATAAAATTCAATATTTAAGCATTTTGTGTTTAATATATCTAGACTACTTGCCATAGCCTGATGCATTAATGAAGACACTGATTTGGTTATCTAACGATTAAAAAATGCACAACATGTTTGATCAAAAATATTAGATATGTAAATGATAAAAAATTTTAACAAGAGTGCCAGAACCCAATACAATAAAGGGAATCATTTTATCCATTATTTGGGACATCAAACTTAAAATTCATATTTCTTAAATCAAAATCTCTAGAGGAATAGGAAAAATAGTGCTATGTGATATTGATGGATGTTCAATTCCTAGTAAAATGTAAAAAAAATCATTATACATTTTTGCCACATGCACTTTAACTTTCATGTTTTATAGTTAACGCTGATATTCCAATATAGTCAAAAATAATGACATTGCTTTTAAGTACCTTCTTTTTCTTCACCCATTTCCAATGGCACAAGGATACCATCATCATCATCTCTGTAGCCATAGTAATCTGCATCAATATCCTTCATGAGCTCAGCTCGGTTCTTGCGAGGTGGCACAGGTGGCTCCCTTTCGAAAAGTTCCCGAACCCCAGGTAAGTCTTTGGCAGCGCCAAAATATTTGTAGCCCCTATTGCCTGGCACCTCTTTGCCTTCATGATCAAGCATCTTTGGACCTACTCGGGCATAGTCCGGTCCGCCCAGCTCCCGTATTCGAGATTCCCAGTGCCCCTTTTCACGGAGCAGCTTATTAATTTCATCATTTAGATCCCGTATACGGTATTCGCCGAGTCCAGCTATAGAAATTCGAAAAAGGGACCCCGATAAATGTAAACAATCCAAAGAATAGAAACCTATGTGACAACCTGCCTGAAATTTACCGTTTTGAATTTGAGCAACCTTCTTTGCAATTTCTCTCACAATCTGCAGCCTCCATTTTTCGCACTTTTGTAAATCGGCACATTCTGATGCCAAGAATGGCCTACGTTCCTGAAAAACAAACAATTAAGGATTAAGACCTGAATGAAGAATAAATTCGCCCCAATCGCGTAGGCCTTTTCACGACTGCATTGAGTGCAGTATTATTGAGAAAGTATGACAGATGCAACTAGTATAGGCCTACATGTTCAACAACCAGGGTGCTAAAACTCACCTTTTCCTTCCCTTGTTCCAATAGTTGTGCTGCCCGCCACCGCGAGAGCGTGGTCCTAGGAGTTAACAAAAAGATATAGATTAAAAGGTGTTTCAAAAAATGATCTACGAACAAACCAATACTCGATCTTCTGTTTACGTACATAGCCTTCTCCGCATTTCTAGCCTGAAAACGAAAGAAACTTTAATAAATTTCCACAATTTTACCAGCAAATATGCATCACTTCATGGCGCATTTTACTAACACGAATAGTGAAGTCTAAAAGTGATAATTTACTTTACAGAAATTGAAATAAACTTACCATTTTCTCTCTGAACTTTCACGAAAATACTGTGAACCACTGCGAACGACTTTCACGAAAATACTACGAAAATACGAAATGCGAACGACATGAGGTTTCCTGCATTAGTGGAGAGATGGCGCCACTTAACCTCTGTTACGTCACATGGTCACTGTGGCACATGCGTCGAGTCGTTAATAATTTTCACGAACACGTGCCTGGATTTTTCATTTCTCGCAAATATGGTTTGTATTGTGTTTCATTGAATTCCTTTAATGTACTGCCGCATTATTCGTCTCACGACATTATCGAGTTGACATATTCTATACTGACTAATCGTAAAGCAGGAATTGTAACTAAAACTACCCGACCAACAATTCTGACGTAGCTAGGCCTACAGATCCAGTTTATATTTGGTGCATATGTCCAACTGAATGCCCTATTAAATAGCCATATTTACCTTAAAAGTTAATATTTTTCCACTGTAAGGATCCTTTTAGAAGGTTATTGGAAGGAACGTAAGGATCCTTTTAGAAGGTTATTGGAAGGAACGTGCATGCATATCATTTTGGCTGATCCGGCCTCATCAAAACATGAAACTTAAAGCGTGTTTCGGCCGGCATAGAGCTAGAGGACTCACAGTGAATCTATTTACACTTTACAGCTACGAAGGCAAGCCCGAGAGCGACGGGAATATCTGTATCGCAAATCTTTAGAGGATAAGGAACGTAGTATCGCCGAAAAAAAGGATAAAATCAAGACCGCATTAGAAGGTATAAGCCTTAAATATATGACACTGTGATAACCATTGCGTTTTTAAAGCATTCGGCTGTTCGTTGTGGTTTAATAAATTTTTTTTGTGTATTCAGAAAATAACAGAATTCCTACTACACTCAGGGATGAGGCCTTAAAACTGCAGAAAGCTATTGAATGGGATGATGCTGGTGCTGAGGGTAAGTGAAGACTGCTACGTAAAAATTACTGAAATGCCAATTCAGCTTGTCTTATTGTAGGCAAATGAATCTGCTTACTCAGCCGTTTGTTTACTACAGGTAACACCACCCATGTAGACGATGAGTACAGATGGGCAGGAGTAGAGGATCCTAAAATAATGGTGACGACGTCTAGGGATCCTAGTGCACGACTGAAGCAGTTTGTGAAGGAGGTGCGACTCATCTTTCCCAACGCTCAACGGATGAACCGTGGCCGCTATGAGATGAAAGAGATGATAGAGGCATGCAGAGCCAATGACATCACCGACTTTATCATGGTTCACGAAAATCGTGGCGAGCCAGATCAATTGATCATCTGCCACTTACCCTATGGCCCCACGGCCCACTTCACCTTAAGCAGCACAGTGATGAGGCATGATATACCTAAGATCGGGACCATGTCAGAGGCGTATCCGCACTTAGTGTTCCACAATTTCAAAACAAGGCTGGGTAGACGGGTAAGAAATTTAATTTCAACAGGATTTTTCAAAAATGGATGACAATTCATTGTAATGATACTCAGTTTGCAAATTTTATTTGGTTTTCTTAATTGTAATTCACATTCTATGTCAGGGTGACAAACAAGTCCTAAAAAAGTCCTAAATATTCGGAGAAGTCCTAAATACCCTCCGAACAATCGAAGAATTGTTCCAAATTATTATAATCTAGCGGAAATACCCGGCTTTGCCCGGGGAACATAAATAAAATGCTTACCACTTACCTGGGTCCGATAGGATGAAAGTTAACCGATCCCTATCGTTCGGATCGATTTGCGAAATTGGATTTTAAATTTTCCACCGAGTGTGGAGAACCGTTCAGCGCCTACCCTCGGCCACACATTCGCACCTACCTACTGCTTGACAGTTGTATAGCCGCAAGGGGGATGAGATATTTGTATATGGCATTCACGCTCGAAGCGCGGTTGAAAGGGGCGATCCAAAAAGGGCGACTTCGCAATGCCCGTTCCCCCTACTTGCTAGACGACGTGTCCTTTTAGAATGGCCCGTTGACTGACAAACAAACTCCACCAGTAAAAGGTTGAGTCGTTTTCTATTTTATATGTGTGGATGTTCTTTGACAACACTGTCTTTACCTTAGTGCAAGTGCAGTATAACAATATTAGCTAATTCTAGCTCAGTTCAAGTGTAGTTTGGCAGCACTGCACCCAGCTAAGCACAAGGGCAGTTTAGCAGCACTGCATCT
>JAQGAO010002653.1:0-18948 GCA_034697705.1 Ommatoiulus sabulosus
TGGTAAACTAAGGACTCGAATCACGTGCCATGAAGTGTTTTTCAGTAAGTGGAAAGCATGCGCCGTTCATTCGATTTTAATCACGTGTAATTGTAAACGCAGATCAAGGAAATCATTTTTAAAATTATTTAATTCTTATTTTTGGGATCATTACGACCAGTGGAAATTGCAATTAGCAATATTGATTAAACATAATGAAAAATATATTTAATAAAGATACAAAAAAATCAATGGAAATGACTGGGGAATTTGTTAATTGGGAATGCAACATCATTGTTCTGGCGGATAATGGTGTTAAAATGCGTCATTGCATGCGCAAAACGCGTTAATGCACGTGCAAGAGCTGTGAAATTTGTCACCATCTATTGGAAGATGGAAACCCTTGCGACTGCTGGTAGACCCTCTTAAACAGAACATCTTTATCTTCCTTTTATATATATATTGTCAAAATACATAACGTACATTTTAATCCCTTAAATGTTGTGTTTAAATCTATACAGTAAAACTTGGAAAAGTGACCACCTGTTTATGTTGACCTCTTTTTAGTGTTTTGTTTTTTCTAATGTACATTTCCGGCATAACAATTCTCCGTATAGTGACCAGTGACCACCTGTCTATTGTGTGCATTGACCAGCGTGTGTTGTCATTTTTGCAATTTTTACATTGTTAATGTACCTTATAAAGTGACCAGATAACAGATTGTTCGCGAATTTTAAATCGGTTAGGAAGATTTTTCGACGGTTGTCAAATGGTGAAACATGTGCATGGAAATTTTAGAAATAGTTGCAAATTTAGTTACCATGGATACATTATCAAAACTGAACTATTTTTAACAGTTTCCGACAGTTTTGTTTGTTTCTATGCGAACCTATACATGTATACAGGATAAGCAATAATGTAGATGGAATGTTGTTTTTAAATTGCTAAAAACAAACGGCAATATTAGACACCAAAAAGACCATTTAATGGCGTGCTTTTTCGATTCCTAAGTTTGAAATTCAGGTGCTGCAGGGAGCACAAATACGAGGAAACAAACTGAAACGGTACTTGTGTGTTAGCTCGATCTACCGATCCCGGAAAACAGTGAAGCTTTGCAGGAAAACGCACTTGCCTTTGGATTTTCGGCAAGCTAATAGCAGATGAAGTTGAAGTGCGTTTCCCTGCATAGCTTAGCTGCTTTCCGGGATCGGTAGTCGAGCTAACACTCAAGTACCACTGAAGCTTTGTGAACCGAGTTCAGAGCCTATTTGCAAAATTTTTTTAACATTTTTTCAGTATAAATTTGCAAAAATTTCAACATCTTTCGAAATGTTTAAACTCTTATTAAACGATGAGATATAAACATTATATGCTCGCTTACAAATGCAGTTATTTTCGTGTGCATGCGTGACCGAGAATGTCGGACTCTTATCGTAAATGCATTTACTAAAAATAAATATTTAGATAATGATTGGTTTTATTTTTGCATTTAATTGGTTGAAATTATAGGCTTTAAAATCTAATATTTTCAATAATATCCCCCCTAAACTAAGGTAAATAAATTCGAACAGTGAAATAATTGTTTCAGTTTAAGAAAAAACTTTTAATAATGCAACCAATAGAAGATAAACTGTATTTTTAGCGTTTAAATCAAAATATATAATAAACTTAATACAAACGTACTTAAAAGTTCATTTTACAGTTGATGGTTTCGGTTTTGCAATGGATATTTACAACTTTCCATAAATCGAATTATTTTCTGGAAAAGTAAGGGAAATTCAAACTTATTAATGTTGTCACAATCCAAAATTAATGTTTCCACACATATGTTTTAATAGCTCATGTTCCATTTTTCGATTACAAATTTGCAAAATGTTCAACAGTTTGCGACTACAAATTTTCAAAACATTCAACAGTTTTTGAGGACAATTTGCAAAATTTTCAAACTTGTTGTAATGATATATACCACTCTGTTATCTCGACTCGCTTCATTGAGCCTCACTATATTCAGTGTATGTACAGTAGAACCTCTCTTATGTCGACCTCTAATATGTCAACTCATCAGCACGTGGCTCCTGCCCACTAAACGGTGCGTTTTTTGGCTGAAGCAGGCCTCAACCTTTAAAAAAAAATTATTAAATACATTATAGGGTACCTCGTTTGAGGCCTGCTCGTAGTTGTAGTCCAGCTATTTCAACTAAAAAAATAAGGGATTTGGCTTTGACAAAAAAAATAAAGATGGTGAAACAGAAGAAGATTTCTGACTTTTTTCCAAAACTGCCAAACAAAAGTGATATACATGTACATGTAATGTGATAAAATAACTTTTGAATACTTAATTGACTTGTTTCCTATTTTTTTAAATTGGTTTTTTATTGGTTGGAATTTCAACCTCCCTTATGTAACTTTTCGAATTTATCATCCACCTCTGCATGGTCCCAATTATAGTGAATGAATATAAGTGAATGACTTAATATACAGGGTGATTACTAAAGTCACGTCTCAGAGAAAAAAAAATTATATCTTTAAAATGGTAACAGATACGAAGATAATTCTTTCAAGTACTTAAAGAGTTCTTCATGAGCTATCCGGAAACCATATTCCCTGTGACCTTGAATGCCACGTTCAAGGTCATCCATGTGTTAGGTCTGCAGATTTTGCAGATATCTCAGAAACCGCTGCAGATTAGTTAAAAGTGTTAATTAGAACGTTGTAGGGCTATGCCTAATTAGTATAATAAAGTCGGGTTCAAATTGTTTTGAACATAGCACATTGTTCCAGAATTTTTTTCTTCACGATTTACTCCATTGACATTTAGGCTGCACTGCATGACAACAAAGCATTGTGGGCTGCAAGAAATGCGACCTCAAACCTGCTAAATTGTTGATCATAACTGTGTGCTAGGGCAATTTTGTTTCAGATGACTAATGCATGATTAGTCGACTAACAAATGTGTTTACACTATGCATTTGCATGGTCCGCCGCTCGGTTGCGCTGCGATTGACCCTTAACTGCTGAACAGTATGTAATTGGGGGTATACTAGGACAGAGGATTTACGAAAAGCACGTTCGCTGTCCAAGTCACGTGCGCAAACCTGACCTGGTTAGGCGTTATTCCGCATATTTTTAAACCAATCAACGCGTTCATTTTGCGCACGTGACATGAAGACTTCCATAAGGGCCAATTGGTGTAATTTACATGTATCTGAGTACCCCGGATCAGGAATACTCTATAAGCATATGCCTGAGCTTTACCTGGGGCACCCATACATGTACAGTATACAACTGAAATTCCAAAATACCAAGATGTCCTGTTTCGGGTCGTCAACAGTGAAAGCCGCTTAATTCGATCACTTGGCTTGTAGCGATTTTGACAGAAATAGCCGATGAATGTTAAAAAAACACTCTAATAATTGACCTTACCAAAATAATGTGTTCTTTGTTATGAATGCATTTTGTGGCGAATAAAATGCATCATGGGTTCAATGCATTTTGAATGCATTTATTTGGTTTTACGTTTGTATTTACATATTTAAATTGTTTTTTTTCGTACACAGAATTGTTAGATTTCCAAAAACTTTTTTCAAAAACGTGTCGATTTTGCAAAATACGTTAATTTTTGTCATTGTCATTGGTCAGGAAATTTTTTTTTAAACCTAGAAAAATTAGTGAAGTTAAAAATGAAATTTGTATAATGAAACCCTGCATGCATGGTATAAAGAAAATTTATGAAATTACAATTTTATATTTACAAACGGAATACCACAGTTTAATATAAGTCACAACATATTTACAAATACAGAAAAAATCACAAAAACAATATGCAACTATACAAAAATCACAAAAACTATACGCAATTACAAAAATTACAAATTCAGCTTCCGGGCACATCTTTTTTTGCTGCTGCGGACATCTTCTATTTCTTCTTCTTTCTCCTCTTCTTCTTCCTCTTCTTCCTCCTCTTCTTCTTCCTCCTCTTGTCTTTTCCTCTTCATTTCCAAGTAATTTTGGCCAAGATGAAAAGTTTTCTTGTGCGCCGCGTACAAGTTCTGCGTGGGGAAAACAATTTTGCAGAATCCACACACAAACCTTATGTTGGTGTGTCTGCAGCTGATATTGTTTTCTCCAGAATTCCTGGCGCTGGATGTTGTTGCCAAACTTCTCCTCGACAACTCGGCAATTTCTGGCTTGTCCTCCATTTTCTTGGCATCGCTCACAGTTTTTCCATCAGGAGGGCTTCCTTTTTTCAGGATGTCCAGAAAAGACGTCCGTCGCACATCTGTAAATAAAGTTAAAAAAGTTAGTGGTGATTTTGTGGTAGATTCAGTAATCAAACATACCCCGAATTTACGAGTTTATATAGTTTTCGGACACCATCTTGTTTTGTATGTAGCTAAGTATAGTGCTTTTTTTCAATAAGATGTGTAACTTAAATTGTCACTTATATGAACTCTTGTATCGAGTATATAGTTTTAAGTGTCATATCGGCTAATCAGATGATGTTGAACACTGATGCATGTTTGCATAAATTGGGATGTCAGTTAAACGTATTATAATATAAGTTAATTTGCACTTTCCTTTATGGAATAACCTCGCAACGCAATCCATTTAATGGTTTGTCGTGACATAATCTGGTCACTGAAGTAACAAGTGTCATCACTCGAAGACTACGTGCCCACAAAACTGAAATGAGACAAGTATGGTGCTTGCATGACAAAGGCATGCAACTAAAATAATGTAGAAAAATCCTTGAATTTTCTTAGGAAAACTTACTGAAGTCTGCCAAAATATGGCAGAAACATTTTTATCCTCTTGTCCAATGTTGGATGTAGGTCGTGGAAACATACCGTGAAACATGTTGTTGTTGCATTAAAAACAATGTTTTGACTGATCAGTTCTTGAAAATGTTGCGTGAAACTGCATGCGTGTTAATTGCGGCATGTTTCGCAACATTGTTTAGTTAATCCGTTCTAAAGCTGGGTTCCCTCAGACCTGCATGGCAAAGGTGGGGAAGTTTGACTAGTTTTAAAAGTCAGGGAAATTCAACGTATAGTCATGTTGTTACGATCCAAAATTAATGTTTCCACGTGACTGGCTCGGAGCCCATTTGCAATATTTGCGCGGACCAATTTTAGAGGATAATTTTCCATCAGATGCCGAGGACTTAGTTTGCAAATTTTTCCACAAATTTGAACATTTTTCAACAACTTACGATGTAAAAATGTGCACATTTTTCAACAATTTTCGATGCTAAAATTTGAAAAATCATCAATTAACCTTCTCATAGTGCAAATTTGAAAAATGTTCCACATATTCCGAATATAAATTCGTCAAATTTTCAAAATTTGCACATGTTTTTTTTGTAAAAAAATAAAATAAAATTTCAATGTGTCGATTTTGCAAAATTGTTATGAAGTAAACCTGTTAAGAGTGACCACCAAAAAAATGATAAGTTCTTCACTGTACACAGGTGGTCACTATACAAAGAATGCCTGAAAACCGAAAAAGTATACAGAATCATCATGTCCATGTGCATTACATATACACAATATATTTATTGCCTTATTACACATGCATGTTTTTTAAAATAAAATTATCAAGTTTTCCTTGTTTTAAATGTTTTTTGCTTCACTGTAAGTCATTTTCAGCCTTTTGAACTCGAAACACTATTTTTGTGTTCCATATTTCCTTCAAAAATGTGTTTTAGCGAAAGAATTGATCCAATTTTTGGATCGTATATATTTTTTAATACGGATTAATATACATTAATTCATTCTTGGAACGCATGTTGTGTTCCAATCGCTTGATTTTGATTTAGTGTAATTGATTGTTGAGATTTTGAATTTTCTTATGCATGTAATTATATAAGTCCTATAAAAAATCAGTTTAATTTCTTGTTTAATAAAAATTATATGCGGTCCCGCTTCGCCGGGCCCATGAATTAGTGACCCGTTATCCCCCTCCATGCCCAAAAATGGCTCACTTCAGAGGGCCGATTATAATGGAATTTCTGCACCCATATACCCAGATCCCTTAATTTTGGAGCGTAACCAACTAACTCTGCCTAAAGGTGTCCGACCTGAGCGACTGATGCTGCCTCCCATAAGGGCTGGTAATTGGCCCATGCCCTTTTGAGAGGCTGGCACTGGGGCAGTAACCATAACAATAACAAAAACAAACAAACTAACCCAACCAACAATTAACCAATTAATAAACAATCACAAATATGCATGCGTAGCAATTAAAAAACAATTGCGAAGGAACATATCCCATCCACATCTTCTGCATTTGTTTTACCCGAAAATTCGTAATATACGAATTCGAAATTTTTATTAAACGAACAAATCTACATAATGCATGCATAATAAGAAACGCTTATTTGGATATGGTGACCGAGACTGTTATTATTAATACATTGTATATGCATGTAAAGACCGATGGTTTTATTTCTGCGATCGAGGAAAAGTTTGAAAGTAGTCCAAACCTAAACTGAAGCAATTTTTCTAGAAGCGCAACGTGTTACGCTGCTCTGCCAGCAGGAAAACGCCTCTGTCTTGTAACATGAGATTTTGATGAGATGTTTTCCTAGAGGGCACATTGCGATGTGCGCCAGGCGCTTTGCGCTGGCGCAATTGACCCACTCGTGAAAGAGGAGTCTAAATCGCAGTGCGCGGCGTGTTATACCAAAGCCACCTATAGGAACAGGCCTGTGCAGCCGCCATTTTCTCCATGGAAACGAATGTTTATTGGTTTCATGTTAGGTGGCGCTCGCATATTGATATGGTTTAAGGCGTAATACACGAGAACAGCATAGCAATACAGTGATTTTGCACGATGTTCCGTTCTTACTCTTTTCAAAAAAATTAATTTGATTAAAATAAACTTTTGAGAAAAGAATAAATAACAATAGGTAGCATAGTATTTTGGTTCCTGACTTGAAAATTCAAGGAGAAGTCAAAGAAGAATGGCTTATTTTAAAAAAATTAGGGAGAATCAACCTAGTCATGTTGAAGCAATCGAAAATTAATGCTTTATTATGGTTTGCTCAGGGCTCATTTTCCGAAAAGAAATTTGCGAAATTTTCCACGGTTTTCGAACACAAATTTGCAAAATTGCCCACGTTTTTCGAGTATAAATTTGGAAATTTGCCCACGTTTTTTGAGTGTTAGTTTGCAACATTATCCACAGTTTTTGAGTACAAATTTAAAAATTTTCCACGTTTTCAAATACAAATTTATGTTTTACATACAGTATACTTACTATATAAAAATACACTGTAATAATAATTACTGTATATCAGGGTTCCTATAGAAATTTCATTTTTAACTTCCCTGACTTTTCCAGGTTTTAAAAAGTTTCCCTGACCAATGATAATGTCAAAAATTGACATATTTAAATTTCCTCCATCCAAATGTTTGTGTTGCAAAATGGCGCCCAACTCTTCAATTTGACTTAACTTGTTGATTAGATTGCGCCACTAGCTGCGTGTTTTGCCCTACTAGGAAAACACTAAAACGCAGCGCAAATTTTGAGGTAATTACGCTGGCCGAGCAGCGTATCACGTTAAAGCAGCTTACGCTCCTAGAAAAATGCGCCTTAAGGATATGGTGAGGTTATCCTGACTGGCCTGCTCTCTGGTGACGCCTCATCTGAAGAGATAAGGAACATCTCTTGATGGGCCTTAATTGATCGGCTTTTCAGTGAGGAATCGGTTGGAGAGAGGGTACTGGCAAACTGTTGAGAAGAAGAGGCAGCTAATTGTGAAGGACTATTATTAACAGTTGTATCCAATGAACTAGATGGTAAGGAGGATGGTATGCTGGATCCTTCTGTTGAGACTAATTAAGCTGAGGAAGTTGAATCATAGAGAAAGTTTTCATCATTGGAGCAGGTGTGACCTGGATGCTTCGGCAAGGTATGATTGCACAGTGATCGATAGGAACCATATGATTGCGGACATCATGGGCGTTTAAAAAGTTGTTTTTTTTCCACAAAAACATTGGGTACTTCTGCTTTGTGAAATTTGGAGATGTGAGAGTTCATACTTTTCAGCTTCTCGTCTGAGTGGTGCCAGTACTGGCAATATAACTTTAATTTAGCCTTTGGCTAGTGGCAGCCTCGGTAGTGCTTTAAGAGGTTGCTTTGTGTTTTGTATGTAACATTTTCACAAACCGGGCAAGGAAACACTGCTGGCATGGAAACCACAAGTTCCAGTAATAGAAGTGCTGATGCCATCATTTTGGATCAGGTCCAGTCCAGGTCCATTAGTTTAGGGCTACGAGTCTGTCAAGTTAGGCTTGGATCCGTCAGATCAGAAATGGGCTGTTGAACCCGAAGGTCAGTGTCTCTCTGGAGGTGGAGATGATGTCTGTAACAATGTCCTCCACAACTTTCTCAATTGCTTCAATGGTAAGGCTTCTGGTGATACGATCGGAAAAGCGTGATCCGGCTGATCATCAAAAAGCATATCCTGGCGTAGCTCCTGATCTGTAGGTTGCAAGTCAAGTGTGTCATCTGCTCCATTGGTCTCAGTATCATTCAACTGCCTCTTTTCCCGCAAAATTTGAGATAACTGCTTTTGGAGTTGGGGTATTTGTACAGTGGCTCGACCAGCATCTGCATCCGGTCGCAGGTTCAGGACGATCTCCTGTCGCAGGTTCGAGAAGATTTCCTGTTGCAGGTTCGGGTCGATCTCCTGTCGCAGGTTCGGGAAGACCTCCTGGCAACCTTCCCTGTGTTTGCTGTCACTTCTTTGTTGGTCTTCATGCTTAAGGGTCTTCCTTTGTGTAGTCTGAACCAGTTAAGAATGAAGACACTTTGTACAAATCAAGTTGATGTATTCCACTCTTGGAATACATGGAAAACAACTGGTAATTCATTTTCTTTATCAATAAGGGTTCCAGATAAGCCACATGGACCAGACAAAGGACCACACCTTGGATTAACGAAGGCAGCAAAGTCAAGGTTGCCTATCCATCCTAACCTTAATATACAGTAAGTTACTTTTCAAACAAATGAGTGCTCAAGATGCAATGCCCAGTCAAGCTCCCGCTCAGCTATAACATAAATGATAAATTAATAAATCTACTGGAATTTGCATACTATCAAATTGCTTCTGAAACTAATTAAAACAGAAAAAAAATATACTTAAGATTAAATGATATATTTAAATTCATTATATTTTTGTTAAAAATCATAAGCATTTAAAATTTAAATTCAAATTAATATAATTTAATTTGAAAAAAATTATTTCCAATTATAAACATATTTAAAGAATTTATATTAAAACAAAAACTGCTACAGTATTTTACAGACTATAAGACGCTACAGACTATAAGACGCCCCATAATTTATAAGCAATTTTTTTAAAAATTTTGATAAGATGTATTACGAGTATAAGACGCACTTTTTTATTCATTAAGGCGGGCTCGGTGGATGAAGCGCCAGCCGCAGAAGAGGGTGAAGGAGCCACTCTTCAAGAAATGGTTTGATTCTTTTGCTTTCGTTGCATGCTGCATCACCTTGCCTTGTGCTCTTTTGGTCAGCAACTTGTTTTTAATGTGCTGACGTAGGGCTTCACGGATCGTTTAGCAGATTTGCCAGCGATGTTGCTGTTGCAGTGCATTCATGTTGATTGACAGCTTGATTCTTTCCTCTGCATTTAGGACCCAGCTGATTGTGATCATCCTTGTCAGCCTCCTGGTGCACATTCGAGCTGTATTCCAAAGCATCTGGACATCTCCAGAGTCGTGTCGGAAGTCTCCAGCCATTGAGCCATTAAGGTAGTCCACAAGGTTTTGCTGGGTGACTACGTTTTATGTCTTCATTTGGGCCACTGAAGAGAGGTCCTTGTGGGATGTTTCTGCTATGGCAGGATTGGCGAATTGCGGCAAATGGACAGCATTGTTGACTGTGGTTAAGTCCAGTGTTATGCCCTATCGGCAGCATTCCTGCCACACCCTTGCAAGTGGTTAAATAAACACATTCGTTTGCAGCCTGGCAAGGAAGGTGTAGCAACATTTTGTCAGCTGTTTCACCCGATACTGTTGTTCAATTTTTGCAGTATTGCTTTTGCAGATTAGCAATACCTTAAGATGAATTTTAATTTCGGCTGTAGAAATGTTTGGTATGCATCCAATATCTGCCAAGAAACCAGCAGTGAGGTTTCGATGTCGGTCAGCTGCTTTTTGATGTCCTCTACATTATCCTTCAGGTTGTTTCGATGCTGTAAATGATTAGCACTCTGAATAATTTGTAGAAGTCACCTTCTCTGATGTTGGCAAGTGGCTGTTTGTCCAGAGTAAGAGCGAACTAAAAGCATTGGTCAGATCCAGCCAGGTGAACACTACTTCTTTGGTTGTTTCGCCTGGCATCTTTCTGGATGGCTCTTAGTAGAAAGTTATGTTACCCGCAACCATCTCCGAGCATTAATCCTCTTTAAATGGGAAAAATGAGTTAGTGGTGGATGACCCAGTCCTTTATCCGATCTGCCAAGACAGCTGCATACAGTTTGTACATGGTGGTACACAGAGCAATTAGCCTCCAGTTAGCTGAATTGGCCATGTCGACAGTTTTTGTGAATCAGAATGATAACACTCTTTTTCCATTGCTATGGAATGTTTCTGAGTGTCAGACATCTGTTAATGATGGCACTGAGGACATTGCATCCTGGGTCAAACTTCTTTAGCATTTGGCAGGGTAGGCATCTCCACCGGGTGCTGAGTTTGTCATCCTGCTGATACTTTCCTCAACTTCCTGTGGTGAGATGCGGTATAATTGATCAGAGTTCTCCGGAGCAGATTTGATGCTGCAGTATCAAATCTTGCATCTTGAATCTTGTTACCTTCAGGTATTGATTTGCCTTAAAGCTTGTGCTTTGCTGGTGCAGAAAAGTTTCTGGATTCTGCTAGCCTCATTGCTATCGTATCCATTCTGGCAGCAGATCCTCCAGTTTCTGACTCCGGTTACCAAGTTGATTTTCCTTATCCATTCCTTCTAGTAGGGTTTTAGGTTGGTCACTCGCTTCTGGTCTTGACCTCTATTCGCTGTAGTGGCTGCAATGACATCATTCCTCGGTTGGACAGCACCCTCATTCCTGAAGCAGCTTATCTATATCCCCTTTCATCTTAAATTGGGGCCTGTTCCTAGTTGCAAGGGAAGTTATTGAGGGTGCAAGTTGAGGAGAGGGATTAATTGGGGAGATTAGAAAGGTGGTTGGAGAGTTTGGTGGAGGGACCTAGATGTTCTGGGAAGAAGTTTGTGAATGCTGTGATATAGGGCTATAAGGTTTAAAGTTTGCTGGAAATAGGGGTTCAAGCATTTGCACATTAGAAGGGAATATCCTAGGCGGTAGATGGGTAGGGCTGTCGGCTTGCCATCTGCTGTCGTAAAGATGTGGTGAGGTGTCCCTCACTGGCCTGCACTCTGGTGACGCCTCAGCTGAAGAGAAAATGCTTGCATATCGATGTGGATATAGTAAGATGGGCCTCATTGATCGGCTTTCCAGTAAAGAATCGGTTGGAGAGAAAGTACTAGCAAACAGTTGAGGAGGAGAGGCAGCTAATTGTCAAGGACTATTATTTTCAGTTGTATCCGATGAACTAGATGGTGATGAGGATGGCATGCTGGATCCTTCTGTAGAGACTGATGAAGTTGGGGTGATGGAATCATTGAAAACGTTTTCAAACCTAGAGCAGGTATGACCTGGATGCTTGTGTATGGTTGCACAGTGATTGATAGGAGCCGTATGATTGTGAACATTGGGAGCATGCAAATGGCTGTTTTCGTTCAACAACAACATTAGGCACAGCTTCTTAATCGAATTTAGAGATGTGAGAGTTCATACTTTTTAGCTTCTTGTCTGAGGGGTGGCAGTTATGGCAGTAAAACTGGAGTTAAGCCTTTGGCTGATAACAACTCCGGTAGTGCTTCAAGAGGTCGCTGTGTGTTTTGTATTAAACTATTTCACAGACTGGGATAGGAAACACTTCGGGCATGGGAACCTCAAGTTTTAATAGTGATAGTGCTAATGCCATCATTCTGGGTCAGGTCAAGACCAGGTCCGTCAGGGTAGGGCCACGAGTCTGTCAAGTAAGGCTTCGATCTGTCAGTTTAGATTCGGGTACACCGGGCTTGTCCAAGTCCGTCGATCCGGGCAGATCCTGGTTCGTCAAGTAAGGCAGGTCCGGGTCCATCGAGTAGGGCAGATCCGGGTCCGTCAAGTCGGGCAGGTGCAGGTCCGTCGAGTCGGGCAGGTCCTGCTTCCGTCCAGTGCAAGCTGTCTAAGATGTCAAGGTCCATCAAGATTGAGTTGTCCAGGTAGTTTAGGTCCGACAGGTCAGGTCCAATCAGTTCAGGTCGGGTCCAGTCAGGTCAGATCAGGTTAGGTCTACAGCATGGTTTGATTTAACTGATAAAACAAATTTATTTAAAATTTTTTGCAGTACAGAGATGAAAATTAAAGGAATTTTTGCCATTTACAAAAAGATTATTAAAATATTACATGTAGAAAAAACAAGTAGCTGGCAGTGTGCACTTTAATTGTCATATTGTTGCTGCCCGGTGATGTGTTTCAAGTTGATGCAGCTGGACCAGCAGATAGCATCGCTGACGCAGAGTTTGTGCATCATCTTTGTGTAGGATCTTGCGCAGAGTTGATGCATAAAAGGCTCATTGTCAATGTCTGACAATCTTAGGGCTCTGACCACGAAGGTGATGTATAGATGTATATCAGGGCCGTACAGCTTGCTGTAGACCTCTGTACTTCTGGATCTGTTCCTCTCTTGCCCTGGAAAATGCCTCAACGCCATTCTCGAATGGGCAGGTTACATCCCCGATGTAGGCACATCCTTGCCTGGTAAAAAGGAGGTCAGGTCCCTGCAGGAATCCCTTTACGATTAGCCTGTCCTTGGCTGCGATGGTGAACTTGGTCGTGGCTGCCTTCTTGATCCTGTCCACGATCGCATTATGAGTCATGTGATTCAAACTTAATATTTCGTGCAGTGGCAGATCATGTTAAGTAGTCTCGTTTGGCAATCCACATCGCCGGCATGTTTTCTCAGCTCACGGTTGGTGTCTTGCTCCATTTAGGGGCACAAGGTTTAGCCGGGCACGGTGAAGGAACCTCCAGGCCGCAAACTGGGTGAACTTACCTCCTGTGATGAAGTGGGAGCTGGTCTTAGGGTCCCTTGTGCTATGGAGCACCTCTCCCTGGTCAGGTAGCGCATGAAGCCCCTCATCCCGAGCATCACGCAACTGGTCCCTTAAGGTCCTGCATAGCGCGGATCGTTAAACAGGCAAAACTATCTTTTCCTCCCTGGCGATCTGCGACACCTTATCCTCGAACCGCCACTTAAAACCCAAGCAGTGCGTCTCTGCCCGTGCGACAGTCCAGCAGTTCCTGTAGGAGTTTGTTTTGTTAGAAGGTGGCTATATGTTAACATTTTCGCCTTGCATTCGGTAGACCCAGGTTTGCTTCTCGGGTCGGCTATCCTCGATTGTGGTTTTTCATGGTTTCCCACAATTTCTCCGGGCGAATGCTGGGATAGTTTCTAAAATTAAATCGGCCATGACCGTCTTCATTTCCTATCCCATCCTCCTTGTTAAGGTCTCAATTACGGGAAATATGATTTAATTGTAGTATTAGGAACCATATGAATCTCCCCTGCCAAATGGTACCAATCAACTGACTGCAGGGTAAAGACTAGAATAGAATAGAACTCGCCAGACATGTCAGACGAAAGGAAACAAGCAGTGTCGTCCAGGGTGGCATCGCGCCGGATTCGGGTAGAGGTGGTATGAAGGAGAAAACAGGTGGCCAGTTCCCTGGTGATGGGGTCCCTGCTGGCCAGAAGCTTGAATGCCCCATCGATGGCAAGGATGTTGCTGTCTTCGGCGGCAAAGGGGTACACTACAAGAACCTAGGGCACGGCTTCTATACAGGTAGTTGTTCATGGTCTCCTGTGGTAGATTCAGTGTCCTCTTCAGCTCCGGCCTGAAGTATTCGTCCAGCTTCTTCCATTCTACCTTGGGAAACTGGTTCGTGCGGAGTGCAAACTGTAGACTAGGATAGAACAAGGTTTTTATTGCATCAATTCGCTGTTAAGGTAACAGCTTCGACGACATGAACTTCCTACCCATGTCCTTAAAGGTTTTTAGTTGTCTCCAGTCGGATATCAGACGAAAACTAACAGGTTTATCAAGAAACCTAACGTATTCTCTATCTCATAGAATCCACATCTCCTTTCCTGCTATATTGAAGACAGTACCCTGGTTGCCCACTGGATGACAACCGGTGAAGTGGATGGAAAACATTTCTCCCCATTGAATCATAGGTTTATGCGCCCGAGGCCGGTTTCCAGTTTATCGACCTTCCTCTGGAGTTCAATTGGAGAGTTTGCCATGGATGTGGGGTCGTCAGCAAAGGAGATCACTTAATAATCGGCATCTTGGCCTTGAACCTTGCGCAAAAATTGGTCAATGGTAAGAATGAAAAGAAGGCAACTGAGTGGGCAGCCCTGCCTCACTCCGCTGTGTATTGGCATGTTTCCAGTCAGGCCGTCTGATGTTAGGATGGAGGCAAATGTGTCTCTGTAGAGGTCCGCAACGATGTTGGAAAAGACTGTACCTGCACCTTCACGTTGAAGGACTGTTGTCATTGCTGCGTGTGGAAGGCAGCTAAACTTATTAGTGCAGTCTAGAAAGCGGCACACAGGTCTTCCTTCTTCTCCCTTGCCAACATCAGCTGCCTTTCAAAAACGAAGTGGTGCTTGAATGCTTCGTCAAATGGCCGGAAACCCTTCTGGTTTCTTAGATAGGACCGGCTGGCTGTCAATCACGATGGATCTCCAGTTTGTTGTTTCCGCCTGGTCTACCTTCTTGTAGGTTAGGACGGTAAAAGAGTTTTTCCAGCGGCTAGGAACACGACGAAACTTCGGGCATATGTTTAACACAAAGGCTACAATCTTACAGGCAAAATCCACTGATTTCCAGTGTCGGTAGGTTAGCCTGTCGTCCACTGGTGCCGTGTTTTCACAACAAAGGAGTTTTTGTAGCACCTCCTCGGCCGTGAAATCCTCTGTGCTCATCATGTTACGAGTAGAGTTGTCCAGGTCGACAAACACTGTAGTGTCCCAGTCGCGGTGTGACCACGTGCTGCGAAAATGGTCTTCCAGGGTGTTTGCTGGAATCTCATACTGTTGTGACTGGTTATCTGTGATCAGCTGTATCGATCTTCTCCTGTTGCACTTGTGGAGCTTCTGGATAAAAGTTGGGTCTTCTATGTCGACCACTCTGACAGGCTGGGGGCGAGTCACTTGTTTGGGTGGTAGCTTTACGATAGTATTCGCTGCATCAGTCAGTTGGTGTAGGAGGCCCTGAAAGAGATTCAAGCCCTCCGGCATTGCATCCTTGACCAGCAGTTGGGATAACTTTGGGAGGAATTCAGCGTGCAGGGGTGAGTTGTCATCGGGTTGATGGGGTTCTCATCCTGAGGACCGCCTGTCTGTTCTTCTGTAGGCTCATCATCCATATCCTCCACATGTTGGTAGTCAGTTTTAGGTTTTGCAAACGAGCCAGCGAGACTTCTCCCATTCTGATCTTGCTCAAGTGCTTTATCCTGGATTCTTTTATCAGCAGGAGTCAATAGGGTTGCATCTGGTTGGCTGTTGCCAGCGGTAGGACTCTGAATGTTACTAGTGTTGGAGAACTGCTCTCCATCCACTGGAAGAACTGTTGCAGTAACTCTATTCCTGGTTGCTCTAATGATAGGAACGGGAAGCTGGATAATCGCAACACGGCGTTTCTTTAACAGTTCTGTGATAAACTACTGCTGATGGTTAGTAAAGGCATGTCTGGTGGGAAACGTATCGTTGCAGAGTTCACCCTGATGGGTGCATGGCAGACCCACAGGAGCCAGATTCTGGTTGGCCTGGGACAGGAAGAAGCGTGAGCTGTTTGCCGAATACTAAGATTCTTCTCGCAGTTGGTGCAGATATTCTTGGTTTCCACGATCCAGATATGGTTTTCACGGAGCAGATGGCACTCAACTGACTGTCAAACTGAGGTGCAGGCCTTTGAAGCAAACGTCCGTGTATGAAGATGGTGCCCTGCCATGTTAAGCACTGGGCAATAGGTGCCAGTAGGTTCCCATTATCAGCTTCCTCCTGGCCTTCTGCACTGTTCTCTGATGGTGGAGTCCACTGTGATTGCCGAGACTGCTGCGATGTTGGCATCTGCTGTGATAGCAGAGTCCACTGCGATGATGGGGACCACTGTGATGGCAGGGTCCGTTGCGATGGTGGGGACTGCTGTGATAGCGGAGTCCGTTGCGATGGTAGAGACCGTTGCGATGGTAGAGACCGCCGCGATGGTTGTGTCCGTGGCGACAGCGGGGTCCGCCACGTTAAAAAAGAACCCTGCGATGACGAAGACAGCTGCAATGGGGAAGTCCGCAGTGACTGTGACGTCCCCTGCGATGGTGACGTCCCCTGCGATGGTGACGTCCCCTGCGATGGTGACGTCCTCTGCGATGGTGACATACTCGGCATTGGTGGCGCACTCTGCGTTGGTGATCTTTCGCTGTGATGGTGGTATCTGTTGCCTGATGGGGGCCATTTATGCAAGAATGTAGCCACTTCCTGGCAACCACCAGTAGTAGCCCGCATTGTCGATCCCTGTTCGGAATCCTGATCCAGTCGAAAAACCCTCAGATGTACCAGACCACGACCATGGCTAAGGAATCCTTATTGATCAGAAACTAAGCTCCCAGTGTCGACCTCCGCAGAAATCCTAATTCAGAACTCCTTCTGAACCCTGGAGAGCATAGAAGTCTCTAATCGTCTTAGAAACTCAACGTAAGTCAATGTTCAGACACCCAGTGTCGACCCCGGGGTGGGAATCCTGATTCAAGACTGAAACCTGGAGTGCCACCACAAATGGTCAACATTTAGTGGCAACCAACATGCACAAATACTACACTTTAATCTTATCCAAGGAGCTGAGAAGCGATACAATTTTCTGGAAGGTCAATGAAACTAACAAAATTCGACCGAGATCCATGTGCAGTCCAAATCTCAAAAATGTTAAAATTTGTGAGAAAACTGACCGAAAATTGCATATTTCGGACACAAAATCCCTTAAACTGGTCACGTTTGTAATTTCATTTTCAATTCTGGCCTGATCTAATCAATAGAATCCGGTTTAAAGTGTAAAATTTGGCGTTTACCTGTGAAAAGTCTTACCTCATCGGGTGTGCATCCGGCCAACTCAGGTCAGGTGTCATCCTGCAGTTTTCGCGATGATTGTGGGAACGCCTTCTATGCTGAGGTGCTCTTGAGGGCGTCGTCTCTCGTGGGGCTTAACCACGCCCCACTTCCAAGTTCGTAAGGTGAAGCGCCATCCTCTAGTTCCATTTCCATCCCCAACGTGGTGCTGGTTGCTGCACCTGATGACGTCATTTAAACTCCCGACACAAGCCACATTTGGGGAGAACTTCATTGCCGAACGTAAGAATCTGAACTCTCAAAAATCTAAATCAAATATGTTTTACGTAATATATAAATGATAATAAATAAATCTAATGGAATTTACATAATATCAAATTGCTTCTGAAACTAATTATAACAGAAAATAAATATACTTAAGATTTAAGGATATATTTAAATTTATTTTATTTTTTTAAAAAATCATAAGCATTTAAAATTTAAATTGAATTTAATATAATTTATTTTAAAAAAAATTTAAACTATAACTATATTTAAAGAAATAATATAAAAACAAAAATTGCTAACTATAAATTAAATAAATTATATTTATGAAAGGCAATAGTATTTAAAATGTGCTGTGCTGACTGCTGGCAAACATTTATTCACAGACTGAGAGGCATGATTTTCTCTAATCCAGTCTTAAAAATACGCAAAAGCTGCGCATGGTGTTTCCTAATAATTTCCACATAGCCCTTTTTGATTAACTGCAATTTTTTGAGAACCACTGGGGTTAAAGCAGGATGTAAGGTTATCTGGTCTATTTATAAGCTACATTAGCAATGTAAAAATGGCTAAAAAGACAACACACACCGGTCACTATACAAAGATTTTTCATAAAGGAAATGTTCACTAGAACAAACAAAACACTAAAAATTGGTACAACATAAACAGGTGGTCACTTTTCCAGGTTTTACTGTATCTGAAATTTGATTTTATGATTAACCCTTGTTGGGGATGGGCTGAATCCTGGAGGTAGTGCAATACCAGGCCAACCTATGGCAGGGGTGGAGCAAGCTCTTAAACGCCCACCTACTTCCAAAAATCAGTTTATTATTCGAATTCCTCTTTGAGGAATGTATCAGAAGTAAAGCTGATAAGAACAGAGTTTTTTATTATTAAAAAAATGGTATAATACATAATAAATTTGAAAGTAGATAATATGGAAATACAGTGCGCAATCAACAGCAAGTAAATTTCTAATAAGAAAGTTATCTAATAACTATTTCACAGCAGAATTCGAGTTTAAAGTAATAGTTAAAGAATAACTATTTTGTCAAGCCAGTGCATAATTAAGAAATCATTATTGGTAATTTTTCTAAAGATTTCTTAAGGATTTTCAAATGTTTAATGCAACTTCCCAAATTAAGCTTTTAATTTTTGAATCTTCAGAAACTTGCCCATCATTCTTGTTCAGATTGATGTCATGTAGTATTTTGTCAAAATGAACATAAATGGTAAAACAATTACATATAACTGTGTAAATGCAGTCTGAATTATCATCTGAATTATCCATTTCACTTTCATCCTTTACTATGGATATCCATATAAATGTAAGCCATCATAATGGATATCCATAAAAACTTTATCCACTGTCATGGATATCCATAGTGATTTCGTCCATTGACATAGATATCCATAACAACTTTATCCATTGTCATGGATATCCATAACAACTTTATCCATTGTCATGGATATCCATAACAAC
>JAQGAO010002654.1:0-18946 GCA_034697705.1 Ommatoiulus sabulosus
ATATTTAGGACTTTTTATTTTTTTTAGCACTTTTTTAGGACTTTTAGGACTTTTAGGACAAATTTGCCACCCTGTATAATAGAGGTTCGTATAAAAGAGGTTCTACAGTACATTAAAAAGTAAATGAAAACAGCATTAAGAATGAACAGTGCTATCTCTTAGAATCGTCCAAACGTGCACACGTCAAATTGTGTTGCATTACATTTCATTTTATCTCTTAGATAAAATTAGATAATCATCCTTTTCAAAAATAAGCAGCAAAAAAAGTTGATGAGATTGATTTTATCTCATTTACGTGTAAAACATTGGCCTGCATGTAACCTTTGCCTAGTCTCAGAGTGTGGTTGTAATTATATCAGATCAATTTTCCAGATTGTTGTTTTTGCACCAATTTCTAGCGAACACAAATGGACTTTAAAACGTCGCTCTTTGTTTGTTTTGGATTTTCAATGGCAGGGGATGTGCCATCATCACCTACCTGGGAATTTTGCCTACGAAGGAAGACTTGTACCCCCAAGAGGGATCTCTAACACGGGACCTCGGATTAAACACTCATCCGAAAGTCGCCACTTAAAAGAGAATTTTGCACATTCTCAAAATTCTCACCAACCTCAACAGGGAGCGAACCCCAATAGTTAAGATTGAGTAACAAGCGCGTAAATTGTCATAGTTGTAGAGCACTTCTCTGCACACGTAATGTTTTGTGTTAAAGATAGTCAGCATCAATTTTAAGGTCATGCTTTACTTTCAGGATGATGTCTTTGCAAGATAGCCTGCAGTCTATTCTATTCTATTGTTTAGTGATTATATTAATTATATAATCATATATAATTATATGTTATAATTATATATAATTATATATTAATTACATATTACTATGTACTGATTGTAATCAGTACATAGTAGGCAATCATTTGGCAGGGGGGATCTTTATGCAAATGAAGTCAGACTAAGCAGTCTGGTCACGATAGACCCCAACATCAGAATGACGTTATATTTCCAGTATTTGGAACATTAACAAGAAAACAAGGATGGGATGGGAAAGGAAGATGGTCATGGCTGATTTATTATAGGAACTACCACAGTATTCGCCTGGAGGGATTGTGGGAAACCATGAAAAACCACAATCAAGGATATTCAAAAGGCTAAATGCTTATTGGGGAAATGGTGGGCATTGAAATGGAAGGTAGTACTGCAGAGGGAGGCCGAGAAGAGAAGGGCACAGCAGTGCAAGGAGGAAATAGTAGTGTGGGGAATTAGTCCCCGTTCATATTCAATTCAATTCTTTACCCTGTAGTCAGTACATAATACCATTTGGCAGGGAGGGGGAGTCCATTATACAAATGGACAACAACATTACATTTTAGGTATATTTCCCGTATTTGGAACTTTAACGAGGAGGATGGGATGGGAAGACGGTCATGGCCGATTTAATATAGGAACTACCACAGTATTCGCCTGGAGGGATTGTGGGAAACCAAGAAAAACCACAATCAAGAATAGCTGATACGGAAATCGAACCTCTAAGCCACCTTGCTCGATATTCAAATGTAGATGCAGATTTTTTTGTATAAGACATATAGTAAGCTTATTTAAAATAGATATAAGCTATAGTTTGTATACCAATGATACAGCAAACATTACATGTGCAGGCGTAACATAGTTATTTCATCATTTGCGTTGACATGGTGCAAAAGACACTCGATCATGTCCAGTTTGTGTCTGATTAGCTATTGCTAGCTGAAAATAAAGATTTCGCTTTCTTTATTTGAAATGGAAGACTCAATGTTGCGTCAATGAGGTCCGAGTTGGTTGGTTGGTTGTGGATTTTAAACGTTGGCCTATTTCTACACACGAGGGCTAAACACCAACGCTAGGGGATGTGCCAGCGTCACCTACCTGGCAATTTTGCCTATGAAGGGGGACTTCCACCCCCCAAGAAGGATCTTTAACGTGCAGAGATCAAACGGAATCTACACGAGACCTCGGTTTAAACTCTCATCCGAAAGAGCCGCCACTTAGAGAATTTTGCACATCCTCAGAATTCTCACCGACCTCGACCGGGGAGCCAACCCCGCAAGTTAGGATCGAGAGGCAAGCGCGTAACCTCTCTACCATCGGCGCCGGTAAGGTCCGAGTAAAACATTGCTCGTGCAAAGGATACATTTGGCAGTGCATTTTCTTTTCCTGATGGTGGATAACAGTCTTTGTCGTCTGGAAGAATAGTCGCTCATCCGAGGCTGGGGAGCTGGAGTACGTCGGTTCTGCGGCGTATTATACATAGCACGACTTTCATATCTGTTCATTTCCGACGCATGTAAACTTACGCTTTTTTCTCTAGTCCTACTTCTTTGTCCGTACCGAGACGCAGAAGACGAAATAGTGTTCCGACTATGAACCATCTCGGGCCTTGAACTAGATTGAGAAACGTTTTTGACACTAGTTTTTCCAGCAGACGTATTTGCTGGCCTGTTGCGGCATTTCGCGTATTGCCTAGGAAGGTTTCGCGAGGCTTTTCTATTTTCCGAACAGAATAATCTGCCTTTATGTTTGCTATTAAATGGAGGAGGACTTCCATTTCGGGAATCGGAAGGCACCGAATGCATGTTGTAAGGCCTAGAAGATATAGTTTCAGCTAACCTCGCGCACTCGTACAACCTTTTGTCCTTTTCTTCTTCAGCTTCATCGTCGTCGATTTCCCCTTCTTCCAATTCGTTCGACGACACGATTTCTTCTTCGTTAGAAGCCATACGCCTTCGAAATTTGTACATTAAAGAACTTGGAGATAAGCCTAACAAGTTCCTTCCGAACGATGACACTCCCGAATCTGTGCCCCGAGCCCGAAATTCCTCGAAATCCATATGTCGCCACCATCGAGCTGTGCATTCAACGTTTTCAATAACGCTTCTTCTAATGGCCTTAAAAATATACTGCGTATGACGTCATTCAGCATGCTCGTACCTGAAAGCGCCGCTACAACCCGCTTATGCTTAACTTACGGCGCTTTACCTTTTCACCATTTTGGCCGGAAAATATGCCTGAAAGCTACTCGGTCGAACTTCAATGAATTCGTCTCGCGTTTTTGGAACCTGTACGGGTACCGACATTTCTTTCGTAAGAATCGACGGAATAACATTTTAAAAAACGAAAAATGCCATTTAAAGAATTTTTATTTGTGACGTCATTCATTAAAAATCAGTATTTTTTCTCTAACATCGGACATTTTTAGGACATCCAAAACTACTAGTTGTACGTCAATTCTAAATCATTTTGATGCGAATTTTAAAGTTTGAAAACACTTTCATGTACAGGGTAATTACAAAAGAATCATCGGGTTTGAAAAATATATACATGTACAGTACAAAGCATACTAACTCAGTATCCAAAATGGCGACTATGCAGCAGAAAGAGTTTTGTATGCTCGAGTAGGCTATGCGAGCTGCATTGATAAGGACACTTTCAATTCATGTGTCATTTACTATTGTATCTGTAAAATACTTTCCAAAATATATCTTTTTAAAACCCAATGATTCCTTTGTAATAACCCTGTACAGGTGTATTTATAATACACAAATACATCGCCAAAAAAATCACCATTCCCAGATGAAAACATTGATAAATATACCCATTGTATGAGGAAATTCACCGAAATTGTGTTCGAAAAACAGAGGGAATATTTTAGTTCGTAACTGTACGGGAGCGGAAATTAACATTAGATCTATAAAGGATACTTTTCGGAAAAAACGCAATAGCTGGTGAAAATGTCGCTTTCGTAAATGAGAAGTTCGTAAAAGTGAGGAATCGACTGCAATACGAACTCGTTTAATACAAATTAATCGATATGATTAACTCATTTCCAATACCCGTCCTGACGTGTTGCGAATCGGGCGAATCGTGTGGCGGATCACTAGACCGTTCTAATGAGATGAACTGACTCCCCCTGCCACATGGCACTGTGTGTGCTGACTGCAGGGTATGGAATTGAATTGAATTAAAATATAACTAAATTGTGACGTTGGGGTCCATCATGACCAGACTGCTTATATAGTCTGACTTAATTTGTATAAATATCCCCCCTGCCAAATGGTACTATGTACTGACTGCAGAGTAAAGATTTGAATTGAATTGACTACGGTGTACAACATTTCGAAATGCTTAAAATCACATTTCCTAGTGATCTTATTTAAATTATTATTAAAAAATTTTGATTTTATGATTATAATCTGGTGGTAGACTACTTGAAGATAGAGAATATGGAAGTTCTAGCTGTCCATTCCCCATGGGAATTACGTCAAAGACATGCTTAGGTATTCTTAAAACAGAATTTCTCCATGAATGAAGAAAAAATAACTAGCGATTTGGAATTTCACGTTTTTTAAATTTCCCATGGGTCCATTTTTAATTAATTGAAAACCTATAGATTTACAATTGTAATTTCGAAAAGCGCCATCTTGCGATCAACACTTGAAAGGACTATAAATTAATGATTTTGAATAACATTTAAATTGGCTTTTAAAGCCAATTGAAGAAATATAATCATGCCAAAATCATGCTATTGTGATTTTATTACGAATTTTCGCAATTTTTGAATTATAACGAATTTTTACAGCCATTTATTTAGCTTCACGTTTTATAGAATTCTTAATTAAAAATATTAAAATCATCCTTGGGAAATTTTCATTGTTGTTAAATCTTTTGCTTTTATAAAAATTTAAAAAACATGCAACGAATCGGCAAGAATTCTATATTCTCAATTTAATTTTTATTTCATTTCAAGCTTTTAAAAACTACAAATGTTTATTTAACATTAACGACCAAATAGAACCCGAATGGGAAATCATAAAAAAACATGGCAGTAAATATCTTCAATTTTCAAATTTTACAAAATTTTCTAATATTTTTTGAGCCAGGTCGATTCGTTATAAACTAAATAAAGAAAACAAAGGAACTCGTTATGAAATAAATTCCGCGCAATTTAAGGCAGCCATGCTTTGTCACGCTATTCTTTTGTTGCTATAACTTGATACGAGTAATTATCTGTTTGCTTTTCAGTTTGGCTCGGATGTTATCACGAAGGCAAGGTTTCGTTATTTACACTTGCTTCAGAGATTAAAACACTGATAGGGCAATTAGCAAACTCATTTTCCATCTTAAGGTTATTAATTAAATAATGACAACGACAAGGTTGGCGAATAATTTTAATTGGTTGTCAAAAAGCAACAAGATCTCCCAAGAAAGTGGTTCAAACTGGAATAAAACTCAAGCTCCACTGACCAACTTTTGTTTACATGAAAAGGATAGATATAATGTACAGTATAAATGCTTCGTATACAATGTACAGGTCTAACAATGCTGTAATTTTCATAAACAGTGGAAGCCGCTTAATTCGATCACGTTGGTTCCAGCAATTTTGATCGATATAAGCGATGAATGTCAAAAATCACACTTAAACATTGGCCTTATCAAAATAATTTGCTATGTGTTTTAAAAATACAAATTTTTAATCGTATACATGTATTTACGTATGTTTAAAATGATATTTGTTTTAAGTAAAGTTGTAATGAGTGTTTGATGATGCCAGCTTGCTGCAACGGCTGAAATTTTATTTTCTAAATTACGCAGAAAATCCATCTGAGTACAGCCGCTGATGCATTATATGCTTCGATGCACGCTTGTACGTTGTCCAAACGTGTCCGTACGTGCATGAAACACGTTCAAACTTGTTTCGCGCCTTTGCGTTATGTAGACAGGTGGCAATTTCATCGAATTAAAAGATTAGCGATCAAATTAAGCCGTTTTTTTAACATGGGTAAGTATAATAAAAAAATCCGTTCTGCAGGTTTTGATCGAAAAAATGGCTGATCGGATTAAGTGTGATCAAATTAAGTGACTTCCACTGTACTTAGCAGGTAAATTCTAATCAAATTAATTAAAAATCTTGATGGATACCATATCGAACTTGCTTCATTTAAAATTACAGCAGTAAATAAATTGCTGTCCGTAAGTTTGGTCTTCAGTTATCATAAACTGGACAGTTTGTAGACCAAAAAAACCACATTTACCCTAGAAGATTCTGCTATCAGCAACACGTGCAAAACGCTTAAGTTCAAACTATTTTTCGTACGTGATAACTGCTAATCAACGGCAAATGACCAGATAATCTTGGCGTACGCGGATATTTCGGATATCTTATCGCGATAAATCACGGTGCATCCTGGCAAGGTGTTCCCAATTGTTAATCGAGTTCGACTCGATTGCTGCCAGAAGACATCTTTCTACAACAAACTCTTGGATTGAGTCTGCCAACCAAAATGGCAGCCGTTAACGTCTTCTTAGCCATTGCCATGGCGTTGCTGGCAATTTCTTCAGTTTCCTCCACAATTCCCAACAAACCCCGTGGGAATGTGAAGGCTGATCCCGGGGAGCCATTGTTCCTGTCACCTTACATCGAATCCGGAGATCTGGTCACCGGCAGGAATCTGAGCAGAGTTGGTCCTCTGGAGGGAACGGACATTGTCAGTTACTCTGGTTTCCTGACCGTGAAACCGACGTACAACTCAAACATGTTCTTCTGGTTCTTCGAAGCTTTGGTGAGTATAAAGTTGAAATTAAATTGTGCAAGAATGGCGAAAGCATTTGCTTTTGTCCAGACAGTCTGCCTGAGGTGAGCAGATGCACAAAAAGCGGATGAGATTATCGGCAATTCTTGCACGGATATAGGAAATTTCCAGCAATTTTGACAAATTAAATGATCAAAGATCCAGAATTACCTTCCAAATCCATTATACAGCTGCTTCGGATGAATCTTAACTAAGGATCCATCCCGATCCTTCACGTGTTATCGATTTCATATCGTATTCACCTCAAAGCCAACTTAGTCAAAGATAATGAAAGGAGATAACTATTATTTGAGAATTTCCTTTTTTTTTTATTTTCCAAGCATTAACTTTTAAATTAATAATTAAACAGCTGTTGCATTTGCTGATCGCCAGGTGACGCTTACTGCAATTAAAATCTTTTCAATTAATTTAAACTAGCTGTGGGAAATTTAAAAATGTAACATCTTCAATTGCTAATGCTAATTACATGTACATCTCTTTTCTATAATTGGGGTAAATGTTAATGTTAAAACATGTTTTATTTTTCGGCTAAATCAATCGCATAGACCGTATAGGTAGATATATATAGTCACAATAACATTCAATAGTTTGCTAAGCCAGCTACATAACTTCATGTATTTTTGCTGTAAATAAAATTTGATGTGAAAACTGTCCAATTGTAACCAAACGGACTTAATCTTGGTTGAAATCCTAATAAACCAGCCATCAATGGCGGAGATTCCATACTTTCCAAAATTAAAAAAGTCTTGATCTTATCGTGCATCAAATCCTGTTTCGATATCACGGCTTATCTGTTTCGTTCCTAAACTTAGAACAACAACGCCAGCGCCCCGGTGCTGCTGTGGCTCCAAGGAGGACCCGGAAGTGCAGATATGTATGGCCTCTTTGTCGAGGTTGGTCCATTTTACATAGATCAAGACATCAAGCTCCAGCCTAGAGAGTACACGTGGGCCAAAAACTACCACTTGCTGTTCATTGACAATCCAGTTGGAGCGGGTACAAAAAAAACTACATATATATTTATCAAACTGGTCGATAAAGTCCTCTTGAATGCAATTGACTTTACTTTTTTTAATTTCAGGATTTAGCTTCACGGAGTCTGATGATGGATACGTGAGCGACGAAATTGGGGTTGCTGAAGATTTGTATTCAGCTCTCACCCAGTTCTTCACTTTGTTCTCCGAATTTGCTGACAATGAATTTTACATCACTGGTGAATCCTACGCTGGTAAGTTGCAAATTCCACAGAAAAAAACTTCATCGGGTGGGTCAGCATGACTTGACGAAGAAAAACCGGCTGTTTTTTTAGGGGGGGGGGGAGGTTAACAAAAATCCAATTTCGAGGAGATTTGAAAGATTCATCAGATGAACTCCCTCGAGGTAGCGAAAATAGATCAGATTTTATATACGCAGCATGCACGATCCCTGGACAGGAATCGCCCAAACGACAGTAAACATGGTTAAGAACATCTTAAAAGATTAAAACTCAAGTTATTTTTTTTTAAATTAAAAAATAAATATCCAACTCTGGAATAATTTGAAATTCGTCGGGAATCTCTATGGACTTGGCAAATGCTATTCCAACTAATTGCATGACCTCAACTAGTTTTCTAATTTGTCCACAAAAAAAACGGCAGTGGAGGCTTTCCATACGCAAGTTACATGCTGTATACAGTAGTTAGAAAAACATAGAAACGAGAAATTCGTGGTATTAAATTGTATAAATTTGAAATAACGCAAATATGACATCATAAAGCGAATAATACATTATTGCGCTATAAATTTGAGGTTAGTGCTAAACCCAATATTTTATTACAATACATAATCCAGAGAAATTAGTGAAAACATTGAATTATTTATATTTGATTTCTTTTTGATCTCAACAACAAGGAAAGATCTCTACATCCTAATGCATTCCAAATTTGAAACCAGGCAGAAATGAGTATAAGTCTTAAATATTTACCCTGGAAATTTTAATTTGACCCATCCATGTGAAATGTCAAATCTTGTAGTATAGCAGGATTAGATACTTCTGTTCACATTTCTGCAAGCTTGAAATTGGCATGAAACCACAATTATATATTCCAGGCAAATACATTCCTTCCATTGCCCACAAGATCCACGTGGAAAACCCGTCAGCCTCCCTGAAGATCAACTTGAAGGGGGTGTCCATCGGCAATGGCCTGATCGACCCCTACACCCAGAACGACTACGGCGACTACTTGTACTACCTGGGTCTCATCGACGGACCTCAGCGCGATCAATTCCTGGAACAACAAGCCATTATGATAGAGGATATGGATGAAGGACGGCTGGAGGACGCCTTCTACATCTTCGACAAGTTGTTGAATGGCGACTTCTACCCTTACGGCACCTACTTCTACAACTTCACTGGCTTGAACAACTACTTCAATTACTTGCAGGCCCAGGGCCCGAACGACACCGACTTCTACATCCCTTACCTGAGCGACCCCGCGGTACGCCAGGCAATTCACGTGGGTAACTTGAGCTATGTAGATGGCTCCAGCATAGTAGAATCGTACTTCAAGGTGGATTTCATGAATTCAACAAAGCCTTACGTGGAAGAGCTGCTGGACAATGGCTACAGGGTGATGCTCTACAATGGCCAAATGGACATCATTATCCCCTACATTTTCACTTACACAATGATCAATACATTCCAGTGGGAGCACGCCAGCGAGTACCAGACAGCCGAGCGCATCATCTGGAGGGTGGAACAGTTGGACCCGGAGGTGGCAGGCTATGCCAAGCCCTGCTACAACTTCGTGGAAGTGTTAGTCAGGGACGCTGGACACATGACTCCCTATGACCAGCCCCGTGTGGCTTTTGACCTGATCACCCGATTCGTCGAAAGCAAGCCCTGGGTCAACTGATTACCAATGGGGTAGTAAATAAAGTTGTGTAAAACTCGATTTCTGTCCTCGTGTCTAGTTTATTTTTTTCTGAAAATCTCAAATCAATCTGTAAATCTGGCGATAAGCGCAGAATTAATAGCATAGGTCCAAGTTGGCTTTATCCATGCATAAAACTTGACCTTGCCCAAACCATTGATTTTTTTGCACGAGTTAACACCAAAACTTAGAGTGGATAAGAAGCTTTAAACTGTAATCATCTTATAAATAGATAACACGCGAATGCTCACACTTCCAATACTGATGTCATACTGGATATTTGTAAAGTCCTTGAAATACGTACACCGATTACATGGGGCAGAATAGGGATCGCTGCCTTCTGCTTTCAAACAATCATTGTCTACTGGTTTGTCATGTTCTTTACCGAGTGTAAGACCAGAGATGGGCGAGCTGAACTTCCGGTGAGTTTTCGAGTAGAATCATGTTTTTTGGTGATAAAATGCCGAGTTTGAACAACTACTTCCGAGCCATGAATCTCGGAATTTCAACAATTTCAAATCTGAAAAAATCCAGCTCGAATTAATGATAGAGCAATTCATTTCGAGTCCTTGAAACTTGAGCAATCGATTTCAGTCAAAACTCGACTCGGCTCTGCATGTACTAGTACTAGTAATTCAGCTCGCCCTTCTCTATACAGTATAAAACCACTCGGAGACAAAAGACTCCTTCCTATGCTGAGATATTGCACCAAACGATCATACATGTACTGTATATAGGCACTACTGGGCAATAATGAACACGTATTGTCATGCCCAAACTCTAATTTAAAGTACATGTATTTTCATTTAGATAACAAAATGTGCATGATGGAACACAGTTAGGACATAGTCTGAAATAACCATACCTTAGAAAACTTGGAGAACCAAATATAGTCTGTTTTGTCGTTCTGTAATACATGTACTTTAATTGCCCGAGGCCCGGCCATCGAAGATACACAAAGCAATCTTGTCTAAGGTATAAATTAATTTTTCACAATAACACCCATGAAATTAAACATCGGCACACGCGTAAAATGAATTCACAACGTCACTGATTATCTTTCGTAAGACCGAAAAATCTTCAAACATCTTGAAAAGTCAGGAAAGTCTTGGAAGTAAACCGATCGACACAATACAGTATACCATTTTTTCGAAGATGTTTAAACTTTTATTGCATCATGGGTAAAAACACGTACTGTATACGAACACAGTATACTGTGATACGAATGTGTGTATGGTCACTCTGATGTACAGACAGCGTGATCGACTGACGAGTGCCACACGACAGCGTTGCTATTGGAAAAACTCGATACGATAGTATTCCGTATCATTCAGATGCCCACAGGGTAGCGCAAGAGTGCCCATTGGCTCAGAATATAACAATTAGTCTATCGATAGTTAAAGTCAAAAAATTATATAGACGGCGCGATACGATATATGATCGATAAACACGATTATCGAGGAGCTGTCTAAATCACTGTCACCATGTGGAGCTGCGAGGTCATCGCAGTGGGCGGAGTCACCATGCTATGGGTAAAAAGTAGAGTAGGCTACAGCAAATCGGTTTGAAATATTTTTGGTCATCCATAAATTACGTCTAATCACATGAGCGCAGTCTAACAGCTGAGTCAATTCTCATCCACTTTTTCTAACACTGTTTGCGCCATCAAAAATTATTTTTGATAATAAACAGTTCAGAAACGGAGTTGAACCACCAGTGCCACCCGAATAAAACTGCCAAAAAAACTCAAACTCAAACTCAAACGCTTTACGTCGAGTCGCGAAGTCACATGTGCAGTAGGAATGAATTAATTGGTTCAAAAACAGCGAATACTTTGATTGAATTTTTTTAAACCAATTATTGTGTCGATTTGATGACTGCCGAACTTCATGACTGCCGAAGTACGATTCGTATATATCCTGTATGAGTACCCCTGATGACTACATGTAGTCATCCAGACTTTAGGATCTTAGGGTCGTTCATAAATACCGTCAACATAGTGACCACAGAGGAAATTTCGGAAATCGCACGTCTGGGCAGTCGTTATACATAAACTCCAAACTGATCCAGTTGTCATTTCGTTGCTCAGAAAACACCATAGATGATGTGGAGATTTTCCATCGCGTGTATGCTATGAAAGCATGGCGCAACCTTCAAATGTCACATTCTGATATACAAAACTTTGCACAATTGGAGAAGCCGGTCAATTTTAATTGCACCGGCGATTCAGTGATTGCCTTTGCCAGACATCACGTGGTTGGCAGCTAGCTTAAAACTAACGTAGCTTAAAGCATTTTGCCAGTCATCCTGAGGCTATAGAATCGAGCGCAGTGTACTCCTCAACAGTGCCAACTACCAAAGAAAAAGGGTCAACCAGCTTCATCTAAAGAAGTTTCGAAGCACGAGCTACTGCCTAATATGGGTCATCCACCCCAATGAAAACAATTGCCAAAGGCTATAGGAAACCCCCCAAAATTCGTCGAGGCCAAACTAATTACTGTTTTATCGGAAAATTCGTCGCCTTCGCTCGAAATCTCGAAGTTCAAGTAGTCACATGATCACGCGAGTAGTGCCATTATGGAATCCGCCACTTCTGGTAAGAGGCGACCTCGAATGACCTTGCAATAGCTGGAAAAGCAAGAAAACAACACCGGTTTTTTTTTCCAGACCGATTACAGGCAATCAGTTTGCATCCATCAGCCGTGTCAGTTGCTGGCATCGATTCAAGATCAGTGCGCAAGAGCCGAAAGTTGTCCATTTTGACTTAAGTTTTAGTCTTGACCACCACTGCAAGAAATGGCTATTCGAAACATTCACATCCTTGCCATGGCCATCTTGGCGGTGGTTTCACGGTACGTCCAGCCAGAGGAACTGAGTCCCAACCACGTTCTGTACGATTTTATGCAGCCTGAAGTAGAAACTGATGACCCTGGAGAACCTCTATTTCTGACCCCTTACATCGAGGATGGGGATCTGGACATGGGACGAAATCTAAGCCGGGTGGGGCCTCTGGAGGGCACCGATACAGTTAGCTATTCCGGGTTCCTGACGGTGAATCCGACCTACAATTCCAACATGTTCTTCTGGTTTTTCCAAGCTCTGGTGAGTACAAACTCTCAACCAGAAACTTGCGAATAAAAAAGATAAAGGAATTGACGAATATTCAGTTCATTGTCTTGCTCATGGACAATGTTTGATTGTTTCTTTTGTCACCGGATAAGAAGCATGTTGCAAATATGAAATTAGAACCTGATATTCTTGCGACAATGCGATCGGAAAAATGTTTTTCTTTGAGTTGCAAGGTGAAATCCGATGAAGGTAAAATGAACATTTGTCACCTATAGGTACTTTTAATTATGTAATTACTGAAAGTTGTCTATCTATCATTGAAATATTTGGAATTTGTTAAGAAAAAAACATTGAAAATTAATAAAAAAAAAATGGCTAAGCACGCATTATTTTTGGATTATTATTGCATCGCCATACATAATTACTTAATTATTGTAGTTTCGTGAGGTTGTAGATGGAAAATTGGAAATTAACATTCCTAGGATTTCAACTTTTCTGAAGTGAAATTAGACGATTGTTATAAAACAAATGTTGAACTTTCTTGAAAATATTGAAGAAAAGAACGTAAATAACTTACTTTAGAACTTTTGAACGTTGAACTTGAGCGGTTCATTTTGATTGCCAGTTTTGATTTCTTCCACTTCCAGGGAAACACGGATAGAGCTTGTGTTGCAACCATTGCCCGATTTTACTTTCATTGGCGTGTTGCCTAATACTGTATATGATACCATGTTAACGATCTTACTAGCTATAGTGGGAGTGAAATTATAGTTTTTATTCTAACATTAGCTCCTAATACTTTTAAATTGTAGGTGTGTTCTCTGTACATGGTAACCTTTGTAAGAGTTTTGATCATAATTATAGCCATCCACTTACAGTATATCTAACTAGTTACGTGGATGCATGCATTCTTTTAAGCTGGGAACTTCTTCATGGATTCAAAACGAAAAACCTTTTTTTACTGAGGTGGCATCAACAATTTCCACCAATCATTGGGCATTTTTCTGAATTTCAGGAGAACCACAAAAGCGCTCCAGTCGTTTTATGGCTGCAAGGAGGACCCGGGGGATCCGACATGTATGGCCTCTTTGTAGAATCCGGCCCATTCTACGTTGATAAAGATTTAAAGCTTCAGGCCAGGGAATATACTTGGGCCAAAAACTACAACATGCTTTATATCGATAATCCTGTTGGAACGGGTAAAGAAAAACCATTTAACAACTCGACGAAATGCTGAATTTGTCACTTGCATTAAAGAAATGCATAATCTTTCATTTCAGGCTGGAGCTTTACGGAATCCGATGATGGATATGTCAGGAATGAAACTGGTGTCGCTAATGACTTGTATTCTGCCCTCACGCAATTTTTCACCCTATTTTCCGCGTATGCCGACAACGATTTTTACATCACTGGAGAATCTTATGCTGGTAGGTGGTGCTCATTTAAGTTTTAATTTACTCCAACTTCTACGAAGAAGTCGTATGAGGAAAGAGGAAGTAACTCCTCAATATGTACTAAGCTTTTGTTTACTGTCACCAAGAAAAATCAATCTTCATATTGGGAAAATAAAAGTTTAGTCTATAATCCACAGCCTACACTCGTAGCAAATTCACAGAAACCTTTGAACCAGGCTTTCGATAAAATACAGAATTCCTGCCATTTCCGTGAAAAAAATGTCAAACGTTTTGTTTTATATTAGAAATGATACAGCTACGTTTTTTTTAATAAGACTTGATAACATCAGAATCTTTTTCACATTGGCATATTTTTAATATACGTATTGTAAAATCTTATCATATGACAACTTATATTTACATAGCATCCAAACAAGTTTGGACCAAATAGTTGAATTTGTGAATTTTTTTCTTTGAATTATTACAGGCAAGTATATTCCGGCCACTGCTCACAAAATCCACATTGAGAACCAATCGGCCACCGTTAAGATCAACTTGAAGGGCGTGGCCATCGGCAACGGGCTCATTGATCCTATCACCCAAAATGATTATGGTAATCACTTGTATTACCTGGGTCTCATTGATGGCGGTCAGCGCGTCCGGTTCCTTCAGCAGCAAGCAGAAATGATACGCCTGGTGAAAGCTGGTGAGCTTGCTCAGGCCTTCCTCATCTTTGATTCTCTGCTCAATGGCGATATCTACCCATACAAGTCCTATTTTTACAACTGCACTGGGCTGGAATACTACTACAATTACTTGCACACTCACGGACCCAACGACACAGGATATTACAAGCCATACATGAATAGGAGCAGCGTCCGAAAGGCCATCCACGTCGGCAACCTGACTTACCAAAATGGGGACAAAGTGGAGTCCTTTTTCTTGCTGGATTTCATGAATTCCACCAAGCCATACGTAGAAGCCTTGCTTGACAACGACTACCGAGTGATGTTGTACAACGGCCAGTTGGACCTCATCGTGCCCTATGTCTTCACCGAGACCATGATCCACACTTTAAAGTGGAAGCACGCCAATGCTTATCAGGCCGCTCGGCGCATCATATGGCGAGTGGACGAACATGATAAAGAAGTGGCCGGATATGTCAAGCCTGTCTTCAATTTCGTGGAAGTCATGGTGAGGGACGCTGGACACATCGCGCCGTACGACCAACCTCGTGCCATCTTTGACATGATTTCAAGATTCATCGCTGACAAGCCATGGGACAATTAAATGAAGATGTCATGTCGAAACGCCACAATGTGCCATTTGATGGCTCCTGGTGTCTTACATTCGTTCTCAATACAACCTTGTAGTAGTTTGACTATACCACGAGTCATTGATCCCAATGTGTTGAATTGTTATGTGGGTCTCAAAGCCTCTATCTTCGTTTTTTTTCTCAAATTCTTAGACAAGATAGTGACAAAACTAAATCGTAGATGCTTGCTGAACTTTTTTAACTAGCTAGAAACCATATACATGTACAGGGAAATAACGAATTAAATTAAATGTTAACTTTATGCAAAAAATCAACAATATTAAAATACTTAAACGTACATTGTATAATACAATGGTGTACCCCGATAGCTATCCGTTATTTTTCACGTTCCAATTGCTAATTTAGGTCTGCATCAGAACGTTTCACGCATCAATTTTGTATTTCCAAAACAGTGAAAATTCACGTCCAGACCTGTAGAGATTGTTGTCTAATCGTGATTCGTTTCAACTCAACATTTTAAGGGTATTCATGATCTTGAAACTGCATACGAAACATTTCCTATAGTAATAAACCTGAAAATAAAACTTCAGCTCCAAGTACTGTACTTCATTAGCTCGATCGTTGCGATGGTATTGATATCAATACTATCGCAACGTTGTGAAACTATCAACATCGGGGTTAATATAAATTCGGTATAAATGTTAGGATATCTATTATTTTCAAATCCAGTCTAGAATGTGCGCTTTTAAAACGATTTATTGCGAAGATGGATGAAGAGTGGCATATCAACACATTTTAATGGGAAAATCCCCTTCGTTTTTAGAACTAGGATAACGTTGGTAAGTACTCCATTTCGACTACACGAGAAATGCCCAATCTCCGGTTTACTTATGTAAAAATGTAATTCGTATACGTGAGGATTGAGTACATTTTTATTTGCCATAAATTGGACCTTAAAACGTTACGTCGCGCCATGGCACTGCCATGCACGACTTACTCCAAGGAATACGAAACAAGCAACGGACTCGTATTTTACGGTCAACATCAAATGCAATTTTAACTGCTTTTCAATGCCCTCCCTTCAATTATTTATCAGAGAAACGGATAACTGCATTAATCGAACGAGGATGTAGTCAATTTGCACAAGTGATCACAATCTGCTGCTTCCCTTCAATAATAAATCAAAGACGAGTGCAAAAGCGTATTATAAAACTTTTTTTCTTTTCGTAAATCAAATAAAGAGTTGGTAAAACAAAAGTTGGCATGGCAACGAGGCTTTCTCCAGTCTATTCTTGGTGTTGACAGCTACATGATCACGTCAATGAATCCGAAGTCAGTTTGGCGAGTGCAATATAGATTAAGTGGCTTTGTTTATTGTAACCCTCTTTAAATCGGAATGTGTTACCATTTTCTATTGGTTGTGGCAAACTCAAATACATTTTATTCTCTTTGCAATAAGTATCGACCGAAAGAAAAAACAACTCGTGATCATCTTTCACATTCATTTCTTCTGAGTAAAGTGTCAAGATTTGAAGCAGTTTTACTTGCACTGACAATTCAATTTCAAGCACAGGAGACCCAAACATTCTCAGAAAAATGCCTCTTCGGAGACTTTGAGGACATTGAACATTGCATTTGAAAGTTTTATAAACCCAACGATGTCATCGCATGGTATACATACATGAATCATGCATGTATGTTGAGTAATGTTGAGTAATTTGAGGCCTCGTACACTACAAATGAAAACATATTGCAATTTGTCCACGAAATAAGACGACTTTATAGGGTGTATTTAACTTAAATAATGAACTAGAATGTTTTACATTTAAGTTTGGTAAATCTTCCTTACATTTTCTAAACGTGTTGGAATAGATGTGTAAGTTGGTCTCATTTCGTAACGGCCGTCACACACGGGGAAAGTTAAATCTGGAAACTTGGCAAGTTTAGGTGTGTCCGAAAAGTCTAGCGCATATTTATGAGCATTTTACTAACCATGGCTTTTAAAAAGGAAAATTTCCAACTGAAAGTAATTAGCCTTCATTTATGTTTTTATAATTGACATTATTAAATAATTAAATAATAATTAATTTCTCGTAATTCACAATCTAAAAAACAGAACTTTTTGAACATACCGTGTTTCCAGATAAACCTTTCCTCGTGTGTGACATTTTCAACTAACAAAGTATATTTGAAGAAATTTTTATCGAGCTCTATTGCCGCAGTTTTTGTAGTTTCTTATTCACATGTGCAGAGATCAACGATTAATTATGAAAAACAAAACTTGAATTACAAAATTGCTCGCTATAATTTCCGCTGTTACTTGCTCGAAACTTCAAAATCTGCATTAATCTACGAAATTTTCATAAACATGCCATTTAAGTTCCAGCAGTTAGGTTCCATTACAAAAATGGAGATTATTTTTTTGTAAACTTTCCAATAGTTTCGCTATGGCCACTGCCCTCTTTGGCAAACACTGTTTGCGCGTGTACCGTTCACCGAAACGACACTTAAACTGTAATGACATTGTTATGAGGGGACATTAGCCTATTTTTAATCACAGAAATGGGGACTTTGCAATCCTTCGGGGACGGGACGCACAAATAAAAAACGGAAAGCCGGTCACGCTTAACACAACATGGCCGTCATAAGTGGTAGAAATTCAAAGTACACACACATTCGAGCGGCTAGCGGTTGCTGGACGGTGTCCAGGCGGATGTTAATTAACAGGCAGCTTGCCGAAGCGAGAATTTCATGAAATTTGTTCGTTTTCCTCGCGCTAATTGCGGCAATTGAATTGAGCGATGCGCTCTGATGGCCGCCTGAAGCAGGCTTCTTGAACGGACGCGTTCGTCGGCTTAATTAATATTAAGGGCACATTCGCATTTGGCTAATTGCTCGATAAATTATTTAGAATTCATATCTGGCCATTAGGAGCGAATTAGCACGTGCTAAGTAAATATTTCAAAAAGGCCCGTTGAAAAGCCGATGGCTGCTTCGCGTGACTGCGGCAACCAGGCTTTCGCAGTTTTAATAAAGCTCAACAACGTACGGATATCTATTAAGGAAATCATCATAATAATAATAAACCTGGGAGCTTTTGCAGAATTTCGTGCATTTTTCATTAAAAAAAGATGCTTCTCCGTGCAATTCTACATTTACGTTGCCGGGGCGGATAATTGCGAGCCTGCATGCGATGGCGCTACCATCTGACAATAATTTATGCAAAAAAAAATGAATAAGTAAACATGGTGCAAGCAGGTTTTTAAGGGATAAAAGCATCTTCGTGCAAAAAACAACGGGGGACTGACGAAATTAAAATGCAGTTAACTTCGAGCTTTTCCATTACAGGCTGCGACAGAATGGCGACAATCTGACAGCGCTGAGAGTTTCTGTACAAAGATGAGTACGGAGAAGACGCAGTTTTGAGTTGCAACTTCTGTATATTGCATCACCATCTTTTAAAACCAAGATGGCAACCGATGATGCGTAAAAACTTGCATTGCACTAAGAACTCGGTCTGATATAAGATATAGCACCGAGTTTTTCGAAACCAAAATGGCGACCAAAGAGACATATGTGCTGTAACATATTGCTTAAATGCAATGGACCCTTTCGCTAATCAGATCCTCTTGCGGATTTCTAAGGAACTATTGAAAGGCCTCTAACGACGCTCTG
>JAQGAO010002655.1:0-18946 GCA_034697705.1 Ommatoiulus sabulosus
GGCTTCATTTGGCAAACTTTCTAAAATCAACTTCATGATAGACATTTTCCCGCTGCTTACTGCAGCATGCAGTAAGCGTGGAACATTGTTTAAAATTACATTAGCTCCATATTGAAGCAGTTGTCCTACAACTTCCACATGACCATTTCGGACAGCTTCTGTTAATTGAATTTCTTGTTTGGATGCAATAGTTTCTTGTCGTCCACTTTCTTCTGCGCAATGCAATGAAATAAAAACTTCCTCATTTGCATTGAATTTGCATACACTTTCGAAAAGTAGTTTAACTAAATCTGTGTATCCATTTTGAATTGCATAAAATAGGGCGGTTTGATTGTTTTTATCTGTTGCATTCACATCTGCATCTTGGAATATCAAAGTTTTTGCAAAGCAGAAACTCGTTTGCTTTATGCGCATTTTCCGCATTGTTAATATCAGTTGAGTAATTATACATTCCATTAATCAATTTAAGGAGAGGCGTTATGGAGGAGGTGTCTTTAGCCTTAGCATTTGCGCCACATTGAATCAAAACATTTACCATTTTTGCATTTCCTTTGTAGCTTGCGAAATGCAATGGTGTTGAACCATTCTGATCACTAGCATTGACACCTATACCGCAATTTATTAAATAAATACTTATTTCTGTTTTGTCTAATAATACAGCAAAGTGTAGTAAAGTGATACCACTTTCCAGACAAACATTTATGTTTGCTCCATTTTCCTTTAAATATTTTATTCCATTTAAGTCGTTTTCGTTAATGGCAAAATGAAGTGAGGTTCCCGATTTATTGTTGACAATATTGACATCAGCACAGTTGTTCAGTAAACATTGGAAAACATTCGGTAAATGCTTTTGAATGGAAATCATCAGCGGGGAATTGCCATTGCCATCAGTAATATTTATATTTGCTCCGGCTTCTATTAAGGCAAGTGCCACACTTTCATGCTTTTCAAGTATTGAGACCATGAGCGGAGTTTGACAGGAGTTGTTTGTAGCATTGACATTTGCTCCAAGTTGAATCAAAAAAATTATCATTTTTGCATTTCCTTTGTAGCTGACGACATGCAATGGTTTTGTACCATTCTGAGTACTTGCATTGACACTCATACCGCAATTTATCAAATAAATGCTTACTTCCGTTTTATCGCGGAATAAAGCATAGTGTAGTAAATTGTCACCCCTTTTTAGACAAACACCCATGTTTGCTCCATTTTCGTTCAAATATTTTATTTCATTTAAGTCGTTTTTGTTAATGTCAAAATGAAGTGCCGTGCGTGATTTATTGTTGACAATATTGACATCAGCACAGTTGTTCATCAAATAGTGGAAAACATTCGGTAAATGCTTTTGAATAGAAATCATTAGCGGGGAATTGCCATTGCCATCAGTTAAATTTACATCTGCCCCAGCTTCTATCAGTGCAATTGCCATACTTTCATGCTTTTGAAGTATTGAGACCATAAGCGGAGTTTGACAAGAGTTGTCTATAGCATTGACATTTGCTCCACATTGAATCAAAACATTTACCATTTTTGTTTTTCCTTTGTAGCTTGCGAGATGCAATGGTGTTGCTCCATTCTGCTCACTAGCATTGACACTTATACCACAATTTACCAAATAAATGCTTATTTCTGTTTTGTCTAAGAGTGCAGCAAAGTGTAGTAAAGTGTGACCACTTCCCAGACAAACATTCATATTTGCTCCATTTTCCTTTAAATATTTTATTCCATTGAAGTCGTTATTGTTTATGGCAAAATGAAGTGCGGTGAGTAAATCATTGTTGGCAATATTGACATCAGCACAGTTGTTTATCAAATAGAGGAAAACATTGGGTAAATGCATTTGAATCGAAACCATAAGCGGGGAATTGTCATTGCTATTAGTCAAATTTACATCTGCCCCAGCTTCTATGAGTGCAATTGCCACACTTTCATGCTTTTCAAGTATTGAGACCATAAGCGGGGTTTGACAAGAGTTGTCTATAGCATTGACATTTGCTCCACATTGAATCAAAACATTTACCATTTTTGCATTTCCTTTGTAGCTTGCAAGATGCAATGGTGTTGTACCATTCTGATCACTAGCATTGACACCTATACCGCAATTTATCAAATAATTGCTTATTTCTATTTTGTCAAATAATAATGCGTAATGCAGAAAATTGGCATTACTTTCTAGACAAACATTCATGTTTGCTCCATTTTCCTTCAAATATTTTATTCCTTTTAAGTCATTTTCGTCAATTGCAAAATGAACTGCGGTGCCCGATTTACTGTTGACAATATTGACCTCAGCATAGTTGTTTATTAAACATTGGAAAACGTTTGGTAAATGCTTTTGAATAGAAATCATTAACGGGGAATTGCCATTGTAATCAGTTATATTTACATCTGAACCAGCTTCTATTAAATTAATTGCCACACTTTCATGCTTTTGAAATATTGAGAGCATGAGCGAAGTTTGGCAGAAGTTGTCTGTAGCATTGACATTTGCTCCATGTTGAATCAAAACATTTACCATTTTCGCATTTCCTTTGTAGCTGGCGACATGCAATGGTGTTGTACCATTCTGATCACTTGCATTGACACCTATACCGCAATTTATCAAATAATAACTAATTTCTGTTTTGTCAAAAAATAATGCGTATTGCAGTGAATTAGCGCCACTTTCCAGACAAACATTCATGTTTGCTCCATTTTCCATCAAATATCTTATTCCATTTAAGTCATTTTCATCAATTGCAAAATGAACTGCGGTACCCGATTTACTGTTGACAATATTGACATCAGCGCAGTTGTTCATTAAACATTGGAAAACATTCGGTAAATGGTTTTGAATAGAAATCATTAAAGGGGAATTGCCATTGCCATCAGTTATATTTACATCTGAACCAGCTTCTATTAAATGTATTGCAACACTTTCATGCTTTTGAAATATTGAGGACATGAGCGAAGTTTGACAGAAGTGGTCTGTAGCATTGACATTTGCTCCATGTTGAATCAAAACATTTACCATTTTTGCATTACCTTTGCAGCTGGCGACATGCAATGGTGTTGTACCATTCTGATTACTTGCATTGACACTTATACCGCAATTTATAAAATAAATGCTTATTTTTTTTTTGTCAAAGGATAAAGCGTAGTGTAATAAAGTGTCACCATTTTCCAGACAAACATTTATGTTTGCTCCATTTTCCTTCAAATATTTTGTTCCATTAAAGTCGTTTTTGAAAATGGCAAAATGAAGTGCGGTGCGGGATTTATAGTCGACTATATTGACATCAGCACAGTTGTTCATTAAACATTGAAAAACCTTCGGTAAATGCATTAGAATAGAAATCATTAGCGGGCTATTACCATTGCCATTACTTATATTTACATCTACACCAGTTTCTATTAAAGCAATTGCCACACATTCATGTTTTTCAATGATTGAATCCATGAGCGGAGTTTGACAGGAGTTGTCTATAGCATTGACATTTGCTCCATGTTGAATCAAAAAATTTACCATCTTTGCATTTCCTTTGTAGCTTGCGAAATGCAATGGTGTTGAACTATTCTGATCACTGGCATTGACACTCATACCGCAATTTATTAAATAAATACTTATTTCGGTTTTGTCTAAGAGTACAGCAAAGTGTAGTAAAGTCAAACCACTTTCCAGACATACATTTATATTTGCTCCATTTTCCTTTAAATATTTTATTTCATTTAAGTCGTTTTCTCTAATGGCAACATGAAACGCGGTGCACGATTTGCTGTTGATAATATTGACATCAACACATTTATTCATCAAACATTAGGAAACCTTTGGTAAATGCTTTTGAATAGAAAACATTAGCGGGGAATTGCTATTGCCATCAGTTATATTTACATCTGCCCCAGCTTCTATTAGTGCAAGTGCCACATTTTCGTGCTTTTCAAGTATTGAAACCATGAGTGGAGTTTTACGTTCTGCATTCAAAGTGTTGATAAGATGTTTATTTGGTGTGGATTGATCAGTTTTATGTACGTGTTCATTTTTGCTGGATTGATCAACTTGTACGCCTGCTGTCTGCAAAGGGGAATCCATTGTGTATGTCTCACAAACAATACTTCGTAATAAACGTTCTACGACTTTTAAATGACCCTTTGCGGAAGCCACATGCAAAGCTGTATTTCCAAGTTTGTCTTTCTGGTCTAATCTGTATTTACGTTTTAGAAAAAGATCTACAATGTCCACATGCCCCAAATCCGCCGCATAGTGAAATTGTGTACTGCCGTAAAAATCGGAGGCATTAAAGTAACTGTCAAAACCAGTTTCATTTTTTAAGTGATCTAAAATTAAATTCATTAGATCGACGTTATTAATTAAAGCAGCAAGATGCAGTACAGATATATTATGGTTTTCAAGTCGTATGCTGGCACCATTGTGCAACAATGTTCTCACAGCTTCCAGATGGCCTGCGCACGTTGAGACACACAGTGCTGTCATCCCAGTGTTTGTGTTGTAATCTATATCCGCACCTTTTTCTAAAAGAAGCTGTATTATATCAGAATGCCCTTTAGATGCAGCTATAAGTAATGGCGTGCATTCGTTGACAGCCAAGTTAGCACTGGCGCCACTGTTTAGTAAAAGCTTCACCATGTCTGTTAAACCAAACCTGGTAGCGATATGGAGGACAGTTTCATCATCCTTGTCTATTGCATCAACATTTGCTCCTTTTGATATTAGGGTTTTAGCAATGGATAGCAACCTATCTGTTATATTGGCAATTCTAGATGCATTTTTGTTGTCGGAGAATGCAACAGCTCCAAGAGTTGCGGTGTGTAGAGGAGTCATAATCAAGCTATCAATGGCATTAACATCAGTGCCGTTGTCAAGCAAAACTTTGACAGCTTCACGGTTCAATCGGAAAGCAGCAGTATGTAAAGGAGTTCCCAAATGGATCGAGGATGAATTTATATTGCTTAAAAGTGAACCACCCCACTGGTTCTCCCGAGTATCTGCACCACATTCCCGCAAATATTGGATAATTACTGGACAATTTTCACACAAGGCACGATAAATCGCTCTCTGATTTGTACTGTCAGAAGCATTAACATTAGCGCTGTGATCAATTAGACAGTGCATTACATTTTTCATTTTATTAAGTAATGCGTATAGTAATGAACAGTAACCTTGACCATCTATTAAATTATCTTTGGCACCCCTTTTAATAAGTTCAATGGCAATTTCATCGAATACTTTTGCAATTGCGTTATGCAGTGACGTCGCATTATATTTTGACTTTGCATCAATGAAAGAGGTCGTGTGTGCTGATGCAATATCTGAAGAGCTATTTGATTGGAGGTTATGCTGTAGCAATGCCTTCACTGCATCTGGATGACCACTTAGAACGGCGTGACTCAAAGCTGTGCATCCATCTTTAGCCAATAGGTTTCCATCAGCCCCATTATCTAACAACAATTTAATAATGCCGTTATAACCAAAGACAGCAGCAAGATCTAAAGGTGAAAGTTTAAGTACATTTAATGTGTCTACATTTTCACCATTTGCACAGATTTCTCCCCTTGTTGCATTGACATTTACTCCAGCTCCAAGCAAATAACTTACACAGGGCTCTCTTTTCTGAACAACAGCAATATGCAATAGGGTCCAATTGTCATCAGTACACAGTTCTAAATTTAATCCATGGCATCGTAACATTTCGATCATTTCAACACCAAAGTTAGCTATAGCTAACTTCATGATGTTTTTTTTTTGAATGCCTTGTTTATATCTACTCCATTATCAATCAGCATCTTGACAGCTTCCGTGTTTATATTATAAATGGCTACTCCAATAGCATCAAGGTGCTCTCCATTTGGTAAAATGTAATTCATTGAGGCATTGTTTTCGAGCAAAATATGTGTGCAGTTTTCACTATGATGTTGAATTGCAGTTATCAGCGGAGTTAATCCTTTATCGTTTAAGCCATTAACATTAGCACCAGACTTTATTAATACCTCTGTTATTTCACAGTTGTTTGATTCACAAGCAATATGAATTGGATATGTATTTAATTCGTCCCCAACATTAACCTCTGCTTTAAGCTCAATTAATAGTTTGACAATGTTGAGATTGCCATAGTGAACAGCCAAATGCAAAGGTGTCCATCCATCTTTTCCCGCACTATTAACATCGGCTCCATATTCTATTATGTGATTTACCAGCATTGAATCGCATATTTCAACTGCCTTGTGAATTATGTTCCTGTTATCCTTATTATTTACATTAATTCTTGCACCATATTTTGTCATCAGCTGTACGATGCCGTTATGGCTCTCTTGAACTGCTAGAAATAATGGCGTGTATCCATCTTCATCGAGAGTTTTAGTATTCGCATTGTGCTTAAGTAGATGCTCGGTGATGGCATAATCACCTTTAATCGCTGCCAGGTGGAGAGCAGTTTGCTTCTGGCCATTGATGGCATTCACATTTGCATTGTTCTTTGTTAATAATTCCAGAATATTTAAGTGACCTTTCACAACTGCAACATGCAACGGAGTATCTGAATCTTCTCGAATGCCTTCAACTTTTGCTTCTTTTTCAAATAGAAATTCAGCAGCTTTTTCATTACCTTCTTGAACTGCTATATGCAAGGGTGGGAAATTGCTGTGGTTAATGCAGTTAATATCAGCCCCATAATCAACTAGCATCTGTGATATTGAATGCTCGTTGTTTATGTTCATACTGTAATGGAGCGGATAGTTGCCCATATTCCCTGCAACATTAGCACTGGCCCCATTTAGTAAAAGCAATTCCACTAAAGCCGCTTGATTATGTTTTACTGCTGCATGAATCGGGGCGTCTTGGTCACCATATTCTGAATTTAATGTTGCATCATTTTGGATTAATAATTCCACGATGGACAAATTACCTTTTCTACAGGCTAAAATTAATGGAGTTTCATTGTTTAAATCGACAGGGTCGATGATGATATTGTCGCTCTCCAACAACGACATCAAGATGTCTATGTCTTGGTTTTCCACAGCCATGTGCAATGCTGATTGTGACGTCTTTTTTGCCAAACTATTGACATCTGCGCTAAATTTCAATAAACTACACACTGCTTCTTGATTCTTTTGTTGAGTGGCCAAATGTATGGGAGTTAGGCCATCGCTATTAAAATGGTTAATGTCTAAACCATATTTTAGTAATTCGTTCAATATTGCCACATTCTTTCCAGTAACAATGCAAATGTGAAGCATTTGGTAATCATTGAGGTTTACCTTAGTTATAATTTTATCGGATAATAATTCTTGCACAGCTTTTAAATTATCGGCAATGACAAATTGTTTGCAGAGTTCCGTGTTCCATGTTGATCCAATGCTATCCTCAACTGTAATTGTCTTATCCCACGGTAGTTCCACTGTGACATAATTCATCTTGTTTGTGGTTTCAGCAACCGGTCCTTTCATTATTGAATAGCATTCATCATTTAAGTATTCCTGAGCCATCTGCAGAGGCGTCTTGTTAAAAAAATTCACTTCATTTGGATTTGCACCATAGCGCATTAAGAGGCTGACGACATCAGCGTTTCCTGTTGTGGCCGCAATGTGCAAGGCCGTGTTTTTTTCCAAATCAGTCGCATTGACACTTGCTGTATTGTCGAGAAGAATCTGCAAAACATCCATCACCCGTTCCTTTTCAAATGTATCATCCATTTTAAATGAACAAATTTTATGCAGCGCCGTCTTATTTAGACGCCCTGTTGCATTGACGTTAAATCCATTTTTCAGCAGCAATTCGACTGATTCAGATTGTCGTAAAAATACAGCTGTATGTAGCAACGTGTCTCCATTGATTATGTGATTGAGATCGGCTCCATGATTAATCAGTAACTGACTTATTTCGCAAGAACCTGTCATTAAAGGTAAATAAATCGGTGTCCATTTCTTTGTTGAAAGTGCATTAACATCGGCGCCTCTTTCTAAAAGCTTTTTAACCACGTTCAGGTCACCAATGACGGACGAATAATGCAGCGCGGTCCAATCATTGTTATCCTTAATGGCTACATCAACACCGTGTTCTAATAACATTTCAGCCATTTTAAATCGTTCCTGACGTATTGATATCTGCAATGGCCATTCCAAGGAAAGTTGGAATTCTTGTGAGTTTTGCAGTGATTTTTCAACTGTGCAGCTAATGATATTGGCATTGGCATTATGACGCAATAGCAATGTCACTATGTCCAGACGATTGTTTTTACATGCTAAGTGGAGTGGTGTGGGTGTTACTGATTTCCTGTCATCATTTGTGCATGTAGCATTTATATCTGACCCTGCTTCTATTAGCAATTTCATGACTTCGACATGTCCCTTAGATGCCGCAATATGAATGGGTAACCTGTAATTTCTATTGAGAGCCTTAACATCAGCCCCGAACTTGAGCAGCACTTCCACCACCGGGCAATTGCCATGAAGTGTAGCAAAGTGAAGAGGCATTCCTGTTTTGCTTAAGCAGTTAACATCAGCACCTGCTTTTATCAAGGTGTCTGCAATGTCGGCACTGCTAGCATAAAATAGTGGCGTCCTCGAATATTCACCAGTTCTTGTAGCCACATCAGCACCGTTCTTGATTAACAAGTTGACCACATTTAGGTGCCCTTTTCTGGATGCTCGGTGAAGCGGCGTCACTGCATCATGGTATTGACAGTTCACGTCGATGCCCAAGTATATGAGTAGCTGAACAATTTTATCTAGCCCCATTTCTGCCGCTAAACACATCAGACGAATCATGTACTCTTTAGGCACATCCTCCAGAGCACCTGCATCGATCAAAGCGTTAGTTGACTCAGTAGAACCATTTCCAATGGCCAATAACAACGGAGTATTGTCAAGTTGGCTGACGACCTTCACGTTTGCATAATACTCAAGTAAAAGTTTTATCATATCCTCGTCGCCTAAAAATGCAGCCATGTGTAATGAGGTATGTCCATTTATATCCTTTGCTTTGATATCTGCTTTGTTGTCGAGCAAGCATCTTGCTGCATTAATGTTTTTGTTTAAAACTGCGATATGCAATGGAGTGTAGTTATTTTCATTGGTGGTGTTTACTATAAAATCATGTTTGATCAAGGCACGAATTATATCCGTGTTGCCATTTTTTGCTGCCAGATGTAAAAGTTTCCATTCGTCACCATTTCTGTTACTGTGATTCAGGAAAAATTTTGTTCTCAGTGAATCTTCGAAAGTTACTGCATCGCGCAATTCATGTCCAGCCATCTCAAGAAATTCCAAAAATTCGAATTCTGCAATTGTTTTCGGAACTTGTACAATGTTTTCTTGTCTTAGCACGTTTAGTAAATCAGTCCTCCAGTGGTAGTTCTGCCAATATTCTGATTGAATAACTAGCTGAATTTCCTTTCCATATATTTGCGGATTTTTCTCCGCGATGTTTTCTATTTGTTCCGCCAAGTTTTTGTCGCTGAGAATTGTATTCAAAAACAAACAGTCGTCAGTTTTATTCATAATTTTGATAAGGGCTATTAATGCATGGCCATGAGTGACTAAAATTTTTACAAATGCCCCGAGATATTCTTGCAGATTTGCGTTTCGTAGATCGGTCATAACATCTCCATGAGCCAAATAATTTCGCAATGGGGTGTAATGGAATTTCTTCATCAACATACGTTCGGCTGATGAATGCATCAGTGTTTCCAATTTTTTGCAATTTTGTTTACTCGAAATCACTTCAATGGTATTGAAGGCCTTCATGATTAGCATTTCCAAAGCAGCTTTCATTTGTTCATTGGATTTCCATGATTGCAACTGTTCACTTCTAATTGTTTGCAAATCATTGCAAATGTGCAGTTCTTTAGCCATCTCAATGATATCGTAATACTTTTTTAGAAAGTTTTCTTCAATTACTTCTGTTGCTGCATTTAAGAAAATAGTTTTCGTACTTTCTGGTTCAATTTGCAGGTTTTCTGCGAAATCCGCAAAGCACTGTTTCAAACTTTTTAAATCGACTCCTTTGTACACTGATTTTGCAAGTTTGTCAAAAGGGTCTTTTACGTCCTTTTCCAGAGTCATTTTACATTTACTCCGACTTTCGTAACATTGCTCCCATTGTTTCTTCTCAACATCACATTGCAATTTGCTGACGAGATTGAAAAACTCTTCGCGAGTGACTTTGTTTATTCCGTTACATAAAATCAGCAGTTTAATTTTTGCTGTTCTGATTCCTCTTTTGTTTTCTACGTCAGTTTTTAATTTTTGGAAACATTCTTTAGAATAGCTCTCATCGGGGATATTTCTTGACATTTTTGTTAAGTGGTCGAAAACTTGCCTCAAAATATCATCGAGCAATTGTATAGGCTTGGAAATCAGTTCGGTTTCTTTCCAAAGCTCATCGAGCCGTTTCTGAAAATCTTGCTTTTGGTTTTCTTCAATGTTCATCAAATTCATCAAGTCTTTCGAATCCGAACTACTGAGAAATTTTTTTAAAAATTCATTAAACTGCAGATAGTCTGACTTTGTTCGCATAATTTCTCTGACAGAGTTAAGAAAAAATGTGTTTGGCGATTTATTATCCTCCATTAATTTAACGGTGTCTAAATCCCCATTAAATCCAAACTTGAATTTTAGGATCGCTGCTTTACATGCTTTCTGATCAAGGGCATTTTTCATAATGACACTAACAAAGATGTCTGACAAATTCAGGCCAAATAGTTTTCTAAAACCTTGGTTTCCTGATATTTTAGATTTTCGAAACTGTTCTATTTCATTAAGACTAGATATCCTACTTATAACAGATTTGCTGTCCGTCCCATGATAATCGAAAATTTCGCGTTTTTGGTTGTCATATTTGTTAGATATTTCAGCATTCTGCTTCTCTGTGTCCTGTGACGCGTGTCGAAAAGTTATAAATAAAATCTCCTGCAGGTCGGCTTCGAATGCATCGGTAGTAAACTCTGAGTTGTTTCTTAAAATAAGAACCGAATTTTGAACAGATTTTTGAATAGTTTTAAAGGACATTTTGTATGTAATGTCATTGAACAATTGCTTGATTTGCAGAAGGAATTCATTTATTTTGTCTTCAGGAATAGCCACATGAGTACGAACAAATGTTTCAATTTGCCTTACTTTAACATATTTCAAAACTTTTACAAAAACTTTGCGAATTTTTTTGAGATCGTTGTGGACATTTTTTAGCAAAATCGCTTTGCTTTTTTCGTCGCCTTCTGATAAAACCTCTTTGAAGGTACAATGTGAAAGCAGATTTCTTACATTTGTAAGAACGTTAATTTGCACACCAGCATCTTTTAGTTTCTTTTGAATTTCTTTTGATAAATTTGGTGTTTCTGTAGTGTTCTTTATGTACTCTCCAGCAACTTGCAATGCTCTTTCAAGAACCAACTGGTTTACGCAAGATATGTCATTGATGTTTACATCCATGGACAATGCAAGGTTAATGTAATGCAAAACTCTATCCAACACATAATTGTCTTTCATAATCAAATATTGTGGACTATCGATTGCTCTTGCTTGATTACTATTTGTCATATCGTTGTTTGTCTTGTCATTAGCTTTTGTGAATGCTTCTGAGAGGGCATGCAATAAATTAAATTGTGCTGCCCCAAACTTTAACGTTTTATAAATGACTTTCATTTCTTTATTTTCACTTAAGATATTTTGCATTGATTGCAAAAGGCTGGTAGGTTTAATCTTGATCTTCAAGCGCTCTTGTCTCGTTTGACTCAGTTTGACTCTCATGGAGAAAAGGCTGTTGTGCTCTTGAAGGAGAAGCAGCAGTTGATTCAAGTTCAACTGAATGGCCTTCAGAGTTTCTGTGCTAATTACCCTGTAATTTGGCGAACTAAGTCGAAGAGCCATCCATTTTTCGTACTGTTCAGCAATCATTAAAAAGAAAACCAGATTCAATCTATGTGTTTTCAGCCCTTTCTTGATGAGAAAATAATCGGCAAATCCCTTGAACGTTTCCAAAGATGAGCAAATTGCATCCAAAATTTCAGTTTCAGTCGTAAAATTTGTCGATAAACTTACAAAGCATGCAAACAAATGTTGCAGACCAAATGCACCCTCGAGGAAAAAATACATTTCGGAAGATAACGGTCCATAGATTTCAAGCTGTTCACACATTTTCGGGACTAAGTTGTTCACCATATGCAAAGGGTATTGGAATTGATCTAACAGCCATTTCGGAGGCAAGTCCTGTATATGTTTCAATATTTCAACAGAGTTCGACAAAATTGCGTTGATAATTTCATCGTGGATATTGATGGACCCAACATTGTAGGATGGAAGTATCTCCAAACCTTGTTCCGCTCCCGAAAGTGTCTTTACTGGAAGAGAATATTCGGCACATTCCCCAATCTTGTCTTGTGATCCAAAAACTGCCTCCTCAACTTCAGTTTCAGTCGTGAAACTTGTAGTCAAACTTTCTCTGCAAGGAACCAAATGTTGAAGCACAAATGCCCTTTCGAGGAAATAATACATTTCCGAGGAGAACGGTCCGTAGATTTGAAGCTGTTCATACATTTTTGAAACCAATTTATCCACCATATGCCAAGTTAATTGAAAGTTGTCTACCAGCCACTTCGGCGACAAGTTCAGCAATTCTTTCAGCGTTTGAACATCATTTGACGAAATTGCGTTGATAATTTCATCGTGGATCTTGTTGGATGCAGTAAGACTAGATGGTTGCATCTGTAGACTTTGTTCCACTCGCAAAAGTGCCTTAAATATAAAATCGTCTTCGCATATGATATGAATCATATCATAATCTTCATAATTGTGTTCTATAGCCTTGCTATCTTTATCCACACAACGATGAGTCCATATCTCCTTTCCATCTTTGTTTTGGATGTTTGCTATGTGCAGTCGTACGTCGTACGTCTCGCAGATTATTTGTCCAACATCTAATCTAATCTGTTCCAGGGACAGTTGATTGGTCTCTAGACTCGTTATCGATTGCTTGCATTCTTCAAATAAAATATCCCCTGTGATATTTAGTTTGCCAGGTTTGATTTGGGTCAGTACTTGTACTACTGTGTCGAAAAAGTTAAGGCAGCTGTCATCGTCCGCTTTGATATAGAAGTTCTCTGGAATTTTGTCGGATTCCTCCATGGTTTTTTGCTTTTTGATATTGGCAAATTAGTGTCGATATCTCTGCCGATTATAAAATTTGTTTGCAATTCTATGAAATTTTTAAATATACGCGTCCAGTCAAGCTTTACTTGATGTAAAAATTTAGATGACTTACCTTAGCATTTAGATACATTTTCGTATGACCATGTCCTAGTTTGTGGCCTTAGTGGATCCACAGTCAATGAAATTAACTTCTGTTCTGGTGAAATGTACATTATATTATTTTGTTAAGATTAACTTAATTTTAAGAGAAATATCGTAATAACGTTGGTCCTTACCAGTTGCACAATTTAATTTCTTGACGTGTTTTTTTCCTTTTAGTTGATATGTTGCTTCAATATTGTATCTTCGAGAAATGTTGCCAACTCATGCTTTTAAAATAAAATTATATGAAATAATCAGAAATCTGCTTTTTTAAGATATGATGAACTACTGATATAGGCCTACATGTATTTCAAAAAAAACTTCCATGTTTACAAGTACACTTGTATATATAAAGATTTAATATTGATAATCTTACTTATTATCCAGATTTTAAGAATGATATCTAAATTATCTCATGTGACTAACTTGACAAAGTTTGCTATATGATATTGATAAAAACATTTCCTTCACAAACCAACCGCAAATTGATTTCAGGGTGTGATGCTTTAGTTTTTGTATTATTATCTTTATAAAGACCACCTTTTAATGTTATAACACAAAAGAAGCCCTGCTTAAAACTCGGACATTGTTTTAATGAACACCTTTGGAGATTCGTTAGCCGTTTCATAACATCTTACATAATTCTTAATTACATTAATGTGGATTGCGTGACTTTTTGTTTAGTGACCAATTTTCTATAAATATTAAGTTTTTTAAGTAAATGTTGAATTGGTAAGTTCTTAAGCTCCAAAATGCAATCATATTAAGTATATTCCCGTTATTTTAACTATTGAGATACTTTAGAGCAGGATGTACAGTACGTGTAATACGTTAAAGTTAAAAATGGTCAGCCAGTGATCCGTTCTCTATGGGAATTTTCGAATGAAGTTTTAAGAAAAAATATTTTCAATAAGTTAACATTTATTGCCCAATACATAATGAAGTCAAATACCGGTATCTAGGAAATGTGATTTTCAATTTCACAATTTTTTTACGCAATGACATTAGACTAACAAAATGACTAATTTAGAGAACATGCACTTTGGGTGGAAAATAGATACGGCCATACACGAAATTTAGTAAATATGGACATACAAGAAATTGGCTAGATTAAATTAAATTGACCAAATCATCCAAATATGACTACATGTATAACATTCAAAGTTTACCAAACATGTAATGTTTATGTAACCAGATTTACCTAGAAATTTTGAGATATTTCCATATAACCATATTTAATCTATCAATTAAGTCAGCACATTATACTTTATATTGTCATTTTCAGGTATAGCCATAAATAAAATTATTTGTGGAAACATCCATTAAATCCACATACGGACAATTTCAGATATAATCAGCTTTGGTAAACCTAGCTCGTATGCTAGAAATATGCATGTCTGGCAATGTTACACAACTAGATCATTTGGAAAACAATGCGTGTAATATCAAGTTCAATGTAAAGGTATTGATACATTTGAAATCAACACTTAGTAAATGCAATTATTTCATATTTACAATTCTTAGTTATTTATATTAGATAACTGGAGAATAACTATTTGTTTTGAAAATATTTAGTATTAATTATACATGTACCTAAATTACCTATCATCGCATTAATCTCCATAGAATTCACAGCTATAAAATAACTTGAATAATTTCTCTAATCGTTGCGCCACAAATAAACTACAACACTTATTTTAATGTATAATTATTAACATAGAACTTATTGAATGTATTTTTTATATTGTACTGTAATATTTTAATAGCTGATATATGTTATCTAAAATTATATTTATCTAAGCTAATTTAGGTTCGACTCGATAATATCTTAAACTATATACAGTTTGAGGTTTCCATATGCAAAATCATTGTATTTTACGAAGAACATGTTAAATACATTTAGATCATACTGATATCAAAATACAATTCATAATGAATTTGTAAATGTATTCAGTTTTAAAATTTTGCATATATTTAAAATTCATTCATAATTTCAGTATAATTTAATTTTATTCATTTTAGTTTCTTTCAAAAAGCATTTCGCAACTTAACATCAATTTCTAAAAGCAATTTTTCGAATTGCTTTTAGCAATTCGTTTCTTTTAAATATGGATTTTCAGAATAACCAACAATGCTGCTTAATGCTTAGCGTGAGAATTTATATACGTTTAGGGTAAAGTGTTGCAGTTAAACTGGAGGTTTCTTTTACCGAGAACATTTTCGGCTTTTAATTAATTTTCTGAGATGCAGCCAAAAAAAAGTTTTTATATAGTTTCAAAATTACTTAACAGTAACATATTCATCCATTATCCAGTAAAAATATGATTAAGAGACACTGATCAGTGATATGTTAAAAAAGGATAGTGCTTTTAAAGTGGTTATTAGAAAGAAATGTATTTTAAGGAATTGTACAGTAGTCATGTTTATAAGTATTTTTGGCCAAATATTGTAAGTTATTTAATAGCAAGGATTTGGTAAACCATATTTTCCAAATTATTCAAGCTGTATAAATACTTACATAATTTTTCGATAATGCAGTATCACAGATGAATACGCGGTCACTTTGTTTAATACGTTTAATAAATCGCGAGTAACGATTACTTCGTATAGCATTTGTTACTTTTGCCGAATTTATACGCTCTTATGTTCGTGATCATGTGCTTTTATAGACGATATGTTAGATAAAATACATTAATAATAGGGTTAATATCTACATTTTAAATCCGTAAAAGTGCAAATGCCATTATTGATTTTATCTGATTTCTGTTTTTGCTATGAATGTAAACCAATCAGGTGATAACAATTTTTTCTATTCGGATTTTTTTATAATTTTAATCACCTAACACAGATATGTGATTGGAGTAAAAGACATGTCGTGCAAACCATTTTTGAAACTCAAAATTACGGTTTGGCTACTTCAATCTATTTAAGCTTTTATTTTGTTAAACCTTGTTGTAAGATATCTAAATTAAAATATAAATATTACCTTTTTAATTAATTTTTAAGTATAATTTTCTATTTGAAACACGCTGGCAAAACAAAAGTACCAATGTTGATTCGTTATCATTTTAGTTGATTGATCAGCTGCAATATCTCAGAACTATCATATCATGATTTTTTGATAAAAATATATTCGCGTTTAAATCAAAATACGTTGTCGTCAACTGCACAGTAATGCATGTTATGTTGTTGGTTAAAAAGTAAGTTTTACTTTGATAATCTGATTCCAATACTGTTTATCAGATGTTTTTCATTAGGATTTTCACGTGGAGTCTAATGGATTATCTTTCAAGTGCTTTATTTTTGCAATCATTAGATCCTGTTTCGTTTTTAATGATTCTGATATGCATTTTTTGTAAAGAGAATGTACGTTAAACTATTCTTGTATTTGCATTAGTAACTAAATATAACGGAGTCTTATATTTTATCGTAACTCTAAATGTTTAAATATATTTTTAAATAAATGTACATTTTTTTCTGGTTTTAATGTTTAGAAAACACGTTCAGTCGTCTGTCGTCAGAAAACGAATGTTTACTTTATTAATTCAAAAAAATATCAATGTTTCTCGTTTCAGCTCGTTTCCTCTACTTGAACAATGACAAGATTAATAAATGTGAAAATATTATGCATGGAAACGTTTTGGTTGGCATTTATTTTGGAAAATTTCCATTTATTACAACATTTTAACGTTCAAACGGCCTTCGAGACGTACGTCCGCATTTCTTCATTCTTCGTCGTTTCCTAACTGTTTCTTGACATCATTGACACACTCTCGCATGATCCTGACTGAGGCCAACAATGTAAGATCTCCTTCAACATTCCGCATGGAAGTGGAATAATCCTCAAATTTTTTCTTGAGGATGTACCATGTTTCCATTGCCTCCAATATCTTCGTCACATCTGGGGGTCCCTTAGTGTAGCCGTTAATTTGGGGTGGGGGCCATGTTTCCAATGCCTTTAATATCTTCGACACATCTGGGGTTCCCTTAGCGTAGCCGTTGATTTCGGGGAGATCCTTGAGGCCCGCCCATGCTTCATGTGCCTCAAACATCGTCTTCACATTTGGGGTTATCGACTCCAAAGGCTCTTTCTTAGTATTACGAAGGACCCTTTGGACCGCGTTGCTTTTATCACGAATGGTGGATTGGAATATGGTGATCAAAGCGCCTAGTTCACCCTCCCTCTTCTTGATCTTTTCGATCTGGTCCTCGATAGTCGAGGCTTGGAATTGGTAGAAGACGGACTCGTCGATGGAGTCTCTGATATCGAAATCCAAATCGTCCCACTCTGCAAAGGCGTATTTGCCGAACACGGAATAGCTGGACTCGGAATCGTTGAACAAGAAACGGAGCGCCGGCGCTCTGCGGGCGAGGATTCTTCGGAAGGCGAGCATCTTTCCTGCAACGTAGAAGAATTTATAAACAATAAACACGATCTGCCTCACCATCAACGACCATGGACGCCGTGCCCGATGGAGTCAACGAACGGCAACGTAAACATTTTTGGAACGTTTCGTCCACGCCGAAGAAACCCGCTTCAGAACCTTTTTACCGAAGTTGCCTCAGTTTCAACTTCCTGGAACATTCTATCCATGCCCAAGATACATATTTTAGGAACATTTAGCTGATGTTACTTCCGTTCCCACTTTCTGAAACCTTCTGAAGCAACTTATTTTCCAAACATTTTTGCTGAAGTTGCCCGTGGCCCATTTTCAGGAAGATTCTGTCCACGCCGAAGCAACCTGTTTGTGGAGCATAGCAGGAAGATTCTGTCCACGCTTTTCTACTAAAGTTGTCTCTGTACTCACTTCCTGTCTATACCGAAGCTACGTATTTGGGACCGTTTCCATGCTTTGACTTGTTCCCACTTTCAGGAAGATTCTGTCCACGCCAGACAAGCAACGTCGAGAAACAGCTTACTGTTCGAGCAACTAAACGGAAGGTGCCACGAGCGCTGGTCACACTGGACGAGCAACATTCCAGGAGACGGAAATGTTTCATTCTCGTGGCCAAACTTCCGGCACGATGAAGTAAGCCGACATCCGACAAAAAAAAATTAAAAATGAGATGGATGCTGACTATTATTGGATTAAGAACTAATAGGACGTGTACGAAACGTATAAGTACACCCGCGTCAGCGAAATAAATGATGACGTCATCATCAGCAAAATTACGAATGACGTAATAATCCAGAGTTCCCACTGACCTGGAAAACTTTGAAAAGTCAAGGAACTTGAAAATGTCTGGAAAAGTAAGGGAAGAATGATTATTTTTTTTAAAAAAAAGTCAGGGAAATTCCAGTGACGTTTTTGTTGACGTCATTAACACGTTTTTGATGATGACGTCATTCACATGTTGTTCGATAATGACGTCATTCATGCGTTTTTGGCGATTATGTCATTCATACGTCATTGATACGTTGTTTGATGATTACGTCAACCGCACGTTTTTAATGATGACGTCATTCACATGGTTTTGATTCACACGTTCTCGACGATGACGTTATTCACAAGTTGTTTGACGATGACGTCATTCACACGTTTTGTCGATGTCGTCATTCTGGCCTTTTTGATGATGACGTTATTCATACGTTTTTGATGATGACGTTATTCATACGTTTTTGATGATGACGTTATTCATACGTTTTTGATGATGACGTTATTCATAC
>JAQGAO010002656.1:0-18945 GCA_034697705.1 Ommatoiulus sabulosus
AGCTGCTAACAGACTGAGAGCAGGGATAGCATTTTGCTTTTATTTCGGAAAATTTCCCTGACCACTCACAAATTTCCTGACATTTCCATGACTTCCCTGACCACGATTTTTTCCCTGACTTCCCTGACCTGTGGCCACCCTGGATATTGCATTGGAAAGCGATAGATACGTTAACATACACGATATTGTTTAACATATTTCATCATTTCCATTATAATGAAATTTCAAAAAAAAGTCAGTATGGTGCATGACTTTTGACTCGCCATATCCCATATACACAACAAGGCCTCGTAAACGGTCATGAGTGGCTAAACAATCCGAGCTAATTTACAACTATAAACAAACCATTACTGATTTGCATATTAGAAGAACACGAATCATCCACAAATTAAAATTCTACGGACTGGTCTACGTCATAATCTGCTCGTTAGTATACGCCCGCACCCATGGGTGTTGTTCCCACGCAGTCATTGCCAGTATCCACGAACAAAGTTTAGAAAAGAAGCAAAATCAATATATATAGCTTCGCGGAATTTAACACATCCACGTCTACATGCAGGGCAAATTCACCGTATTCAATCCCCAAAAGGAAATAAATGCTTGACCAGGAAGCGATTGACCTCCGCTCATCATCTCTTACTGTTATGCTTTCAGTGGGACGACCTAGCGATTTCAGAGCTAAATGTGTAATCAACTTGGCACGCGCGCGCACAATACTTATTTTTTAATTAAATGTAAGGCCTATAAAGATGTTGGATTTCTCGACCAATTTATTTCACGTTATTACCATGCGCCAAGCCTACATCTTCGGGTATGAAGCCCCGGCCAATAAATCTCTATTACCCAATATCTTATTGTTAAATGGGTGCGCAATCTCAAAGCGAGGCCCCCTTCAAACGAAATTGTTGGGAAAACGCACCCAATTCAATCATCAGCCTTGATTAAAGGCTTAGGCTCGCACTAAATTTTAAAGAGCATTCCATCGGCGTAGAAGTTTTATTTTCGGAAAATTGCACCCAGATGACCCATCGTCAACCAATCGCATCTTAGACGCGTTGATCATTCCAGAAATGGCGGGAGGAAGCGTTTCCCCAAAATTCAACAAAATCAATTAAAGAGATAAAATTACTGTATTCGATGAATGCATCCTGATTCCCACAAACAAAGAAACGTGTTTTGATAAGTTTTTTTTTTCTCACAAGAACAACAATGTTGACCGTTGCAACATTCTATGTAGGCCTATAGCAATGGGGCGTTATAACACATCTGTCCTGCTTCAAGGGGTGTCTTTAAAGTCTTGGCTTTTCAAATTTTGAGATATACCATATACTCCATAAAAACAAACGATAATTCAAGACTGATGTATTGACAATTAATCGATGTTTTAATTTTACTATTCTCACTAATGAATTTGTTTAAAAGTTTATCAATTTTTGAAATCTTGAGAGTGTATTATTAATCCACAACGTAACAGCCTATATTTTACTCCAAATATCGTCGGCCCATCTGTTATTCGGATATGTTGAAAGCTTATTTACAAAATTACTACTTTTCAGACGATGTTTAATTATGAACATTCGCGCGACCTTCTCATAATGCATGCCTTTGAAGACCTCCTAACCGATGACATCTATTGGCAATATATATATCGAACAAGCGCAGGGAACATCGCGTGTCGGGCCCTTTTATTAAATCCTCAAATAAATTATTAAGCTTTTAATTAAAAACGCTATTGAGACCAAGTTAGGTTATAGAAATACAGATATCTTATTAAAAATTCTTCGGTAGAATCAATTCAGGAATGTTTGAAGTACATGATCTCACAAGCACGCAAAGCGTTTCAATTTGATTTTATTATTTCAATTCCGACCGATTTCTGGGTCGGAGACAACAACTAAAGTAATGAAAAAGTGAATTATACCAAAGGACTAAGAAATATTTTGTTTTGAATTCGAAGATGAGAATGTTCAGAACTTTCGAACACATCCAATTCCAAATGATTCCTATCGAATCATGCCATTTCAGTAATGTGTATAAGGCCGAGAAGTTCGTGAATCGTATACAGAAAATTTACAGAAGTAAATACTCGTAGTATACATGTATTTACAGAAAGTATAAAAATACACCGATTTTTAATTTTTCTGATTTATGTTGCTGACAAATCTTGTGTGTGCATGCATATGTACCATTCATGAAAATGCCAACATTTAAAATTATCAATAGAATCTATTTATGCGTCTTTATTAGATGATCATGTACCAAAAAAATCTGAAATAAGGTACATGTACGTATACTTGTAATTTTTTTTATTCATTTGCATTAATTAGTTCATTTAAAAAGTACATCATTCCATGCAACCGTAAGAATCCCCTAAATCTGATTTAAAAGACAACCCTAAAAATTAATATCGAAATTCATTTTCGATCAACTGAATAAATAACTCTCCCATTATCACGTGACACGGGTTCAATCGGCCGCTGAATGATTTCTGCATGAATCGAAATGCAAACCTTTTACGAAATGTTCCTGGGGGCTATGCATTAACGTGTTCCTAAAATTCCCCATATTCAAACACAGATCAGGAGGAGATCTTAAACAAACATCGCTAGTCTCTAATGGAATCCGAGGTAATCATTTTTATTATTTGGCAATTTAAACATGCTCGCTAAGCGCTAAAGTGATTTCTTAGTGGATGTAAAAGCGGCTTAAAATAAACAATAAATGAAATGGTGGTTGCGCAACGATTCCATCCCTCCTCCATTTCTAATGTCAATGTTATCATTTCAAGCAGCCATTTTAACTCTATGCACAGTGACTATCCAAATGAGTTGCGCAGCAAACATTGTGATAAGACCAATAACAATTTGGGAAAACAAACACCTTCCAACTATACAATTACACCCGAGCCTAACGCAAACGATGCATTTGGAAAAATAAAGTCAAATCTTAAGCTCAACCCTTTTCCAGCTGCACCAAACTTAATATCCCTTATGGCAACGGCAGCTTAATAATAATAATACAGTAAAGTAACACCGACACATGAGCTAAATTCCTGGAACAAGCTCGACTCAGGGCCACAAAGCATGAAAATAGACCAGAAAATGCTGATCTCGAATTTAAGCGTCTGCTTAATAATTAATAACGTGATGTTCAAAGAATATTTGCTCCGATGCGTAATGCTATATATTTATTCAATTTTAAGTAACTTTAAATGAAGTAATTTGCATGTATAAATTGCAACACCGCTCACGAAACAATGCGTTAATCGTGCACTGTAGTAACGAACAAATCTGCTTAAATCAAGACAAATAGTCAATTTTATCCTTATTGTTCTCGCAAACTTTTTCCCCTCGTTCTTCAATAATAATTCACTTAAAAAATTGACAGGAGGAATTATAATTTTACAAAAAAAAAAAAAAAAAAAAAAACAGTGCCCTGGCGGGCAATTCATTCTGCACGATCGAAAGTAAATTTCAGTTATAATACTGGCTTAAATCAAAAACATCATCATCCAACTTCAATCTTGAGGGCACACCATCGCCTGTGCACCTTCGTACCAGTCTACATTTTCATGTTGCCAAAATCCTCGAGCTAAACATAAATCCCTGACTGAGATTCACACTTCACAACTGAGGTCATATCCATGACGAGTGGAGTGGATGAAATGAACCCACGAAGGGCTATTGCATCCCATAAATTTAATATGTTCGGCATTAACTTAATTACGATTTTTCAAAAAATTATCCGCTAATAAGATTCATGCAACCATAACGTGTCGAACGCGTGTATCCAAATACCCGCAACCAGGATATAATTTATTACATGTCCCGAGAGAACGGCTAAAACAACACCACCAGCAGCATCATGGTCATCATCATCATCATCAACAACAACAAATTAAAAACAGTTGCTCGAACTTCACGGAAAATGCATCGCATTAATAAGCGAAAATAAAACTTCCAAAACTGCAGTAGCCATTCAGAAATTCACTACCAATAAGGATACTTTTTCATTTCAAAGATGGTGAACCAAACTGAAGTTTATGATTAGAAATTGCCAAATGAAGAAAATCTCTTTAGCTACGTTCACATTGGAGGAAATATAGAGAAACGTATTCTCGTGAATCGTTGCCACTTGTTTCTGGAAACACAAACAAATGTTTTTACACAAGTTTCTGTTTCCAAAACAAGTGGCAACAAGAAGTTCCTCTATGTTTCCTTCAGTGTGGACGTGCTGTAGCTTTTGATTAACTTCAATGATATTGCATAATTTCAACATTTAACCTCTAAATTCCAACAATACACTTAACAAGTCGAGCTCATTTAGATAAGGCGTCACCTGTATTCAAGTGAAAATCATGAAATTTCTTATTTTAATTTGCACGAATTGTAGTGGAGCCGCGATATACATTGCATCACGCATTCTTGCGCATGCGCCGAAGTCATTGTCGTTACACGCATGCAAACAATTTTGTTTTAAATCCCTATGGCCCAACATGAGGACACGGTATTTGCCCCCAGGCAGGGAGGATATCAACGTTTTTCCAGATGTCCATCACCGAGATCAATACTACATGGGCAGCTATAAATGTACAGCAAATTAAAGGAACCCACACTAAAGAGATGACGCGTAATGACCATTGCCTGAACAATGAAGTGACCATTGCCCAGGTCGAGAGGTGCCCAAAAATGGGGATTTGATTACGAGGGCTCTAGATGTGTACCTCAACACTTTTATGAGACCTTGCAATTTGTTCTGATCAGAGGAATTTGGTGTGTGCAAGCCTGTAGCCATTATTAAGGGCGGCATGACTGACCGATAATGGCGCCTGGCGATTAAATTACATCGTGATGAGAAGGAATATTTCACCGGGAAGGTGCCATAACGTTCAACGTAATGGCGGAGTGAGAAAATGCCGTACATATATCATAAAAGAGACGCATCTTGGTGCCAAAATGGTCGGAATGTAACCCGATGAGGAATTCTTAATGGCACTGCGATGAAATTCGGCTTTCTAATGGGCTCTTGGATCCGGGCCAATGATATCATTGCGTTTGTGTACACGTTACTCCATTTTTACGATAAACCTGTTTTCGAATCAATACCAGCAATGGTATTGTTGGTTAGTTTAGGTTACAATGCCATTATTTGCCAACAATATGGTAGTGTTGGCATTTCAAGTTTCCAACATCGGTTTCATTTAGTAAGTTGGATGCCGAAATTCCAGGATCGCCTTAAAGAAAACGTGGACTCTGATTTATAAACTATACGATGGCTAAATTCGTATAATTTCAAAAAATGACTGTCAGCACTTTGCCTCGTCCATCTACTGCTATCTCACATTGCCAATATTCCATCCATGCAGGTCATGTCTCGATGCTTGACATTTCGCAATAGCTAGGCCAGAGCCGTAGGCCCGCCATAAATTTCGTGCACAATACCCATACATGTACCCAATCTGACCCGATTGACAGAATTTATATTAGAGTATCTTATTGCTTTCTCGCTACATTCGACGAATTTGAATTTTTCAATAAAAACTTTGCGAACGTCACTGCGAGGCATCGGCGACACGCAACGTGTTTTATTGTAAATTTCCATCCAAACTTGAAATACATTTTCGTCACTTGTATATATGAGGTAAGGGTCCCATTTGTTAACGCCTGCACTTTTCCACATTCATTTCGAACTCGACGGCGCGGCGACGCCTTCCAGGTTGTGAAAGGACAAAATAAGAAGGATTTTGAAATATATCTACGGTGTATGCAGGTACTACTCATTTTTCAGTTCATTCTTTCAAATTTACTCCTTCGCAGAATAATTCAACAATTCGCATGGGGCCATTTTTTGTCCAATCGTCAAACAAGTTCGTAACGGACGCAAATTTTATAAATCTATTTATAATCTCCAGAATATACACGTATTAACCTGAAAAACATACATATAGTGATGTTCTGTAACATTGAAATTTTAAATACGCCACATTATAAAGGGTATCAATGTCACAAGAGAAGAACCTGATACATGTAATAGTATAAGAAAAGTCATTTCTGTATACCTTTGTAAGTAATTCGGAAATTATTTCTCATTTTTTTTTAATGTTCTTTTCTTAGAAAAATGCTGCATTTGTGGCCAACGTCGCCACGGATGCAACAACAAGAAAATCTACGGTAAGAAAAATATTTTTTTAAATTGAAAAATCATTAAATTCTGCAATAGTTACAAAGTGATACAGAAATGACTTTATTTTATACTATACTCCGAAGTGCAATTCATAATTATTTTTCTAATTTGCATTTCGATGAAAATCTTTTAGAAACACTCGAAATGTTTGGGATTTATTTGATGCCCCGCAGCTCTTATGGAACCCAGGGGCGCCATTTAGCCCCCAATTTAAGATGAACGGTATCACCCTGTATACGAGCATTTTAACCGCGTGCACGCGTGTATAATAAATGCAAATTTCATCCACGCGTAATGACGTCGATGCCCTATAAATGGTCGCTTCTTAATAACGCCATATTTTATTCTTGGAGGAAAATTTCCTTTTTCAAATTCTATAAAAATTTCGCCTTTGGCACAATGCGAGAGCGAAATGAGCAGCTTTAGAAGTCCCCAGTCGATATTTGATTTCCATAAAGCAGCAGTCAGCCGCGATCAACACGCGGAATTCTGTTAAAAAATCTTCCAATAAAAGGGATAAATTTAAAGGAAATGAATACAACAAAGCCGCGCGGGCACACAGACAACCACTAATGAAGGAATTTTCATAAAAATGAAAGTGCATTTTATGTAGGCTCCCAATGTCGTTGGAGAGGGCGCATCAGGGAAGCATTTAAAAGCGAGTGCATGGGGGAAAAAAAGCCCAAATATCCCAGGATGATGGGCGCCGCCATAGAAATTCCTCTCATTTGCATAAATACGCAAATGGGGTACGTGCGCGTAAATTCAAATTGCTGTTTTGCAAAATATGCTAATGACCCGCGCGTCTATGGCGTGCTAGAGCCGAGTGCACCGTGGAAATGACCACGCGTGTCGCGTGCATGACATTTGGTTGACGAGGTCCTACTTCAATTTAATATATGAAATAATAAATTATTTTAATTAGCGAATGCAAGAATGTACCGCAATAACGGCACGGAGGATGCGATCGGTTATTTGCACGTTGCTTCAGCAAAATTGCTTTTTCGTCTTTTTCATGAGTATAGACACGCAATATGACCCTAAACTGTTCGAAACAGTTGACCAAGAGTTGGCAAACAATCTGGTTAATTCTTCAGGTAAAAAAATTGAGGTTCTTGAAAGGTTCAAAAGCAAAAGGACGCCATTCTTAACAATACACATGGTTTGAAATTGACCACCATACACATCACCATAATGGACCTTCCAGAAAATGTCCTTCGAAGAATTAAAAAGGTTCCCCTGGTGTAGCATGGGAAAGTTACCTCTAAAGATGCATTCTATAAAATAATTTTGGAGTAATTTATAATTTTTAAACAGAAGAGTGAGATACTTGCACATTTGAATTACATGAAAGTACATGATTTATTAAAAAGATTATCTATTGATTTTTGTAACATTTCAACGTTGCCCAATAATTCCAGATTTCAAAGATATCAAGAGTTAACTACAATTGAATTACAACGAGCTTAGGAACTTTGAGATTCTTAAAAGGTTTGAAAATTCGAAATATTGCTGAAATAAACATTATTGCATTTGGACATCAACTTGGTAGAATAAGCATTTTGCTTTTGAGAAAAAATTCGACAATAAATCCAAACCGAATTTCACGAATATGCTTCGGATGGACAATGTATGCATGCTTTTTCAGCGACCGCAGCATGCAGTGAAATTCCAGAAAACCCTAAAACAAGGAGTTCGAAGAAGCCAACTTGATATGCCCGAAAGGTACGAAGAGTTCAGAGGTTCCTTATAATGGCGCGAGAAAATTTCATCTTATACCTGGAAGGATATGAAAGCGAACATAAGCCCCGCAGTTTGAATTTTTATGATGACTCCAAACGGTCAAAAAGAATTTATTCAAACCATATTTGGCCACTCTTTTGAAATGCATGGGATATACTATACGATAAGGATTGGCTCGGAAAGACGACGTTCACATATAGGGAACAAGAAAACGATCCGTGGCAGAAGCAATTCATAAATTTCAGTCCATGTCTCCGCTGTTTTATTCGCGGACTGAGAGGAGAAAAAAAATAGGAAGGGTCATATAAGAAGGGTCCAATAATGCATCTGCCTCGCGTCCAGGAACTGATTTATTTCAAACGCCACGGGTTTGAGGGCCGAAATAAAATGGACTCTAGATACTGTTTTTGCATTATTCCATTACAATAAGAGAAAATAAGAAAAAGGAAATCCCAGAAGAGCCGTAGCGGTCGCAGATCATTATCCGTTACTGATACGAGATCCCCCAAAACAAGAAACAAGTCCACGAGAACATCCTCCGCAATCTACGTCCATCCCATGATGGCCTCCAACGCCTTTGACAGCTATACCAATTGCAATTCCTGACAAAGTAGCCACCACCTCGAATACCAATTATAAGTCGAGCAAGATGGCCTGAACAGGACACGACATTTAATGTAGGCCCATCACTGTTCAATAAATCCAAATAAAAGACGATTCTTGGATTAATAATCACGTGCCAACATTTTAGGCAAAAGTTCATTTTAAGAACTATTTGCTTCGTTACTGATTTTCTGCCCACGTGGATGTCAAAAGGTGTCCGATTCCCAGTCAAGTCAAAGACTGCCCACCCGCCAATTCTCATGGAGCCATTTTCTAATATATCCGAGCTCCAAATGTTAAATTAAGTCAGCCATTTCAGTGGCCATCAAAAGGGTGGACGCTGGCGAAATGACAAACCAATAGCCCGGAACCAAACGAATATATATTGCTTGATTAACGTCAGTCGTCATCCTTCACAAATCATAGCACAATAAAAGTTAGAAAACGATACGTCCAGTTAGTCCCTTTCCAATTTCAAGTAAAATATTTCATTCGATCATAATTTCATGATAAGAAATGAAATCGCCTTCCTATACTGTTCGATAAATACATATTCAGCGAGCGGGCAATTTAAAGACAAAAAAAAAATGTAGGTATTTGATGAACCGACTTAATAAAATCGAATCTTATTAAAACGCCATGGCTGAATCAGACGAAACTAAGTCTGAACTATATACGTAATCCAATCCATTTTTTACAATTGAACTTTTACGTATTCTTATCAGAAGGTAAGAAACATACCTCAGGGTATATAATATTGCTGATTTGACTGGGCAAAAATAAAGGTTTTGACAATTTTTTTTACAAAGAAAGTGAGATATGAACATTTGCAATTAAGAATACAGAACGAAATAGACCATTTTGTGTTGATGAAAATTCTGCCTAAAAATGTCGACGGTTTCAATGCAGCCTTATCTGGACTTTCATTAGGCGCCACCTGAGGTAAAGAAACCAAAACCTTCCAGAAACTACAGGGCAATCCGGAATATGATCCTTAAACGGCAAGGCATCAAAGGCATTAATAATGCCTATAAATGTCAGTGTTGGTCACACTACGGCTTCCATGGATCAACATGGTACGAATTGACGCAGGGAGTGTATTTTCAGAGCTGCGCCACATCCAATAGACACGAATTGTTTCGTTCATTAACGAGGGCCATGGGGCCACAAAATCTTGCATCTCAAAAACAACAAGAACGGAGTAAAGTCGTGGGGAAAAAAAGTCCCAAATGGAGCGCCGTAATGGCTGCTCGGATCGTTCTCGGAGCAAAAGTTTCCAAAGACGTCAAGTTGTAAAATCCGCGCATGCAGCTTTCTCCAGAATCGATGAAAACCCGTTTAAGAGGGGGAGGGGGGCAAAAGATAACGGAAAAGAAAGGCTTGGCGTGCCTCTACAGCACGTTTGTGACTTCAAAGATGGGGGGTGAAATAAAGATGGGCTTGGGAGGAGAACGAGAAAAGCGTTCAATTCTTATGCAACAGTCGTCCTCCAGGGTCCCCCCGTAGTCATATCACTCCCAGAGCACAAATATACCATTATGCACGCCGCCATCTTGGCTCGTGCCAAACCAATGAAATGGCTTTCGGACACACTGGTGCGTTGCTGCGCTTTTACTTCATTTAAAGTTGGGAAGTTCGAGATAATACCCTTCGGGGAGCAGTTGCCATCCGCCAACCGGCAAAATGGTCGGGGCATGGGCACCGAGCAGCACGATTGCGCTGATAAATCAATGGCTAATATAAAAAAAATCCCTGCCCCGAACGAGCGCTGCAGAGTTGAAGTATTGATTTTTAAACTTGTAGTGACCAGCCAGTTGCACTCTTAACATAAAAAATTAATGGGATTTAAGGGGACTCCGTTTAAATCAAAATGAATGTAAAACGAAGAAGCGGGTCATTGAGAGATAAAGACGATGTTCGAGATAGACGACGGTTATCCCATTTCCGAGAAGAGAGGACGCATTAATGACATGAAATTGGCAGTGAAAACAGCCAAAATCTTCTCCAGATTTGCGCTTCCCGCATCTCCGTTGCTCAAGATTGCACTCGAACGCATCGCGCAATAAAATTTGCGATGATGGCCAACTGCAATCTGACCAATTCGTCAATGGACAACGGTCGTTCAACGGGCTCCTCCGACATCGCCAAGTGCGTGGTCAGGAGGTACTTAGGCAGATTTGCAGTCGTGCGCGAGACAACAACATCGATCATTCTACGAACACTTGACTGTTAATTCATTTAGTTAAAACTACTGTACTGTAAATACTTAACAATAAGTTTGTGGTGAGGTAACTGAATTTTGCCGCACAGATGCGATTGATAAAGCTTTATTAGAACCCGATAATTAGAAAGATAGGCATTTAATAGATAGAAGATCTATTAAAAAAAATATAATTATAAGTCTTTTGAAATTCAATTTTGCTATTGAGTAATCCAGTCACATTTATCTTTTATGACGTCATATTTTCAACGTAAGCTGAATTAAACCTGAATATATAAAATAATCTGCACAATACGTTTCTTGGGAGATTTAAATAAGATCATGCAATTATAAACTGTAATAAAAACATAAATACGCATAAAATCAACTTACCTCTGTCCTGCCTTTCATTTGGCACAACCCAAAATGGGCTTCATTGGCTGGCCACTCTAGTCTCTGCAAAGAAAAACAAGATAAACGAGCGTTAGACCAATGGATCATTTCTAATAATCTGATATCCAAACACAAGCAGGCAAAACATTTACTGGTTAATCACATATTAATAACTCGACGTGAACTGATCGACCACTGGCATCTCCCAGATAACCCCCCAATCCAATGACAACCAATTAAATTTAATCAGCAATTGATACCAACATCACAGCGGCTAAAACAAGCCAATGACAATTACGACGCATTAACATTGCTGGCATCGTGTTCATTTTTTTTATTCAAATAGAGAAAACAAAACAAGCCCATTGTTCCATTTGTTTACATATGGTTAAATAACATATACCGCACATTACTAAATCGGATGAAAGTTCGCCTCGCTTCCAGATACAACATCGTCAGATTCAAAATGGCCGCCGCGCCATTTTCCCCATCCTTTCCCTCACCCTGCTAACATCATTACGTTTACACTCATCCAGTGGATGCGACGCACTAATCTCATTACCGTCTTAACGACAGTTCAACAAGATGAAAATAACGCATTTCGCATTTTGACGCTGGAATTAGCGCGTCCGACTGGACAAAACGCAACGGGCCCTGAATCCGGTGTCATTTTTAAGCTATTTATTCACTACCGAATTTTTCCATTTAATGTTCATTAGCGAAAAATTCAATTTGCAGCTTTCTTGGAAAACGACGAACCCCATGGTCCACGGTCGGCGTATCGTCGAAAAAGCGCCGTAGATAAGCGGACTCGCTAATGACGTTAGCGAATGCATTATCAACTTAATTATGCCTGAAAATAACTGCGCGTGGGAGGGGGTGGGTGACGTCACCCCGTTGAGCCCCCATCGTCGGAGGTCGTTTAAGGCCTGTAGCCGATCTCTCGTCAAGCATTAAAAGGGCTCCTTGATGGGAGTGCCACCACCGTGTGGCAGCTCGAATGAAAAATAATTGGACAAGAGCGTAAGGAACACAGCGCCAACCGCAAACATACGTCATCTATGCTAATGATACGTGGCAGTGTTATGCAAATAAGATTCGCATACAACAATGCGTTGAATAAGTGCACGGAGAGAATGAGCCCTATTTGCATACGCTTCTGCCAAGGTGCATCAACGCGAACCGTAAGGAAACATGACCGGGAGGCCAAATTATATTGCTTTTGTTACGTGGGTGAGCTCGGACAAAGGGAACTGGAGGAATACATTCAACGGCGCTTAATTGAAAAGTCAATACAGGGCGATAATGCCACTGTTGCTCGATTTCACTGCCACTGCAGTTACCATGTGCTCTGCATAAAGTGGAAAACTATAGGAATGACAAAACATGTACGTGTGGTGGTATTTTCAGTATACGGTTGTAGTTCTTAAAATCCAACGAATCGTTCACGTTCTGAAGACAAAAAAACGTTAAGAAAGACCCTAGAAGACTCCACAGCGTTCCTTCACAGTATAGCTGTAGTTCTTTAAACTCGAACGAATTTTCTGAAAGAATATGCTCTGGAGTATAAAAAAAGCAGAAATTCAGAATGACCAATGACATCAGTGGCGCTAGTAGATATAGCTATTAGAATTAATGGGAACATTTCTACTGAAAAAGCGGGAGAATCCCCGCATATGTTGCTTTCGAAATAAGCCGGCAGGTGGAGGGTCGCTCGGTGGCGGTTGGGGATACGTACCCTCAACGATCATTTTTAATTGTTTCCCCGGTCAACTTCTCCTAAATATACATTGATAGAAAAACGATCAAATTCACTTTTGTGTTCGAGTTCAAACAAAGCAGACATCTTTGATGTCCACAACTCAGGACAGAAACAAAAAGTCCACAACACAAAAATACTCTTTGGTAATTCGTTTTATTTGCATTCCGAACTTCCACGCGGGTAGTTAATTTCCACCATTTGTACGTCAACATGCGCAAGTTCAGGAGTACATGTTCTTCAGCTGGAAGCTTATATTTGGCCCTTCATCTGAGATTCTCTCTCTCATTCTCTCCCACAAAGCAAGGAGATCAAATAAAATCGAAGGAAACTAGGCGTCTGCAGATGATTTCCAATAAGCAATTGATTTGTAAGCCGGGATCGGTCCCCCCCAAAACCCGAAGTGGAAAGTTGCTATTTACCCCTGGCATTCGTTAAGAATGGAAAACCGTATAATGGGTAGGTTCAATGAGGAGCGATTTCGTTTATCGCCATATCATTTACGCCATAAGTAAGCGATCTCATTAACACCCACAGGAAACATTTTCAGTGAGCAGCAAGGCAGGAATGGAGAGAGGAAAATTACTTTTATATACGCGGTTATGCGAAAAAAAAAAGGGGGGGGGGTGTGCGGAAAAGCCTCTGGATGCAAAGGCGGAATTAACTTCCAGAGGTTCTGAATCGCTAACTGAAAAAAAAGTGCCCCTAACGAGGAGGCTGCGTGCTTGTGGGGGGATCAGAAAAAAAAATAATGCTGACGAAATATGCTTATGATACATCCTTTGATGAAAACTGAACCGAAATGAGATACTTCCAATTACCCTATCTCATCCAATTAAATGCACTCGAATATGAATCGCAATTATTTCCAGCATCGCACATAGCGAAGGATTGCGATACGACACGTACGTGTATACTTTCAGAAACGTAATTCGTTAAAGCAAAAAAAAATTATATTTTGGATTTTCAATGCTAAATGTATACCGTACTGTGAGGCACTTGATCGGTGGTCTTCAGCAATCACCTCAAGCACACACCGCGAACAATTATATAAATGACCTGAAATTGCTCAAAGGCAGTCGCTGTCTTGTGATTAGCCACCTATTCTCTCCAATTTTTTTCAAACATCCATTCGAGAACCATTATGCAGAGTTCAAAGAACTTGGGTAAATCTTAAATCTATTGTTTAAGTCGTTATCGTATAGAGTTTGAAAGCAAAATATTACAAATTCTCCATCGAAGTAAAACGTTTTCATATATGTTCATAGAAAACAAAAGATCCCTTGGCCCCTAAGGTATGTGACTATTAAATGCAATCATGACATGTCATTTTCACGAGTTGACATTATTTTAGCAAAACAGTCGAAATGCCACCCTCGTCGAAGCACTGTCGTGGTACGCGCTAATCATCACGGCATGCAATTTTCGTAATTTGCATAAAATGAATCGCCATAGGTCCTCGCACGACTAATACATTTTGTTGCTTTAGGCCATCCGCAACGCAATTTTGTGTTTTATGCACACAAAAAAAGCCCACGAGGGAATCACTAACAAAGCACTTATGGAAACATGAAATTTCTGCTAAAATAACATATTGGTGAGCGTGGTGAGAAACCATTTCGTCGATTCTGCAAATATTTGCTCAACTCTAGTGGATATATCAAAAATTAAATCCGAAAAAAAGAGCGTCAGTGAGATCGCACCGCCAAAGGAGGAATTTCCAACCGTCCGCCATTTGATTTAGTAATTAATAGTTTATTTGAGTTTAGCATGCAATAATTATTTCAGCATTTCATACCGGCTATTATTTCGCATTCTGCGCGAGAACAAAACCAGTTTCAAATTTCAAATTCGATCGGTGCGAATTAAATATTCTGTTTTATACATGTACTGTATATCCTCTTGGTCTTAAGTTTGTATACTATATAATATCCAATTAATTTTCCTTACATGACCCAGACCATAGCATACAGCTTGAATTAATTACAAACGCCGTAACTAGTTGCGCTGTCGTCGTTTATAGTCACGCGATGTCGGCACTTGTTAGCTTGGACAAAGTCCCTAGAGGGGCACCACTGGTGCGTTGAAAATGAAAATGAAATGAATATTACGCTGCAGAGAAGTCATTCATGCAGTTACTACAGAAACTTGCAGCGCTCGTTTTCGGAAATACACCACATATGTGCTAGTTGAGCATCCCTAATCAGAAATGTTCAAAAATGTGAAACTCTGGCTGAAACAGTTTCCCCCCGTTGCTTTCTGATGGTTCATTGTTCACAAACTTTCTTTACTTCCCAAAAAAGTATTACAAATATTGCAAAATTTCGTAATAGCTACATGTATCACAAAGTGCATATGAAATGGAATTTTGAGTTTAGACTCCCATCCCGAGCATCTCAGATAAGAGGTACTCAACATGGTATACACGTGTTATTAATGCAAACAGAGCACAAAAGTAGGGATACTAAGACAGATGCTTTACGAATGGCACTTCTATCAGAACTGAATCGCTTCTGTCTGAGTACCCCTATAGTGAGTGTTGTCTGCATTACTTCGTTTCTCAGACATATAACCAGAACATTCACTTTATATAAACGTAGCATTTCTTGTATATATTTCGTTTTAACAGAATGCAAACAAGCCCCGTCTCTCAGTCTTCCGAAGCAACTTCCGGTATTTGTCATGAACTCAAAATGTCACTTGCTACCTGAGATGAAAATGCATCGTCCAGATGGGGATAAAGTTTCGCCGTACATTTTTCTGTCAAAAATGTGTAGATGCATTCAGAACGTACGTCATCCAACTCGTTCCTCTCCTAGTTCGATCCATTATGGCCATTAAGATAACGTGGGTTTAACTCCGATGACATTTTTCCCGTTCATTTTGGAAGATTAGGGAAATAATCGCAACACGCGAACGTTTTCAAGTGGAATTGCCAGATTCGCCGTTATTAGCCATAATTTATTCGACGTGCCATGCTCGAGATTTCATTAGCGCTTATTTTTTGAAAGCCCATTTGGAAAAATAATCGGTTATCCAAGTGCGACAACAGCGTCGAGTTGGCCGTCCAAAAAATAGAAGAAAAAAAAAAGTCACATCGTTGAAAAATCAACGCTGCAAACCTAAGTTGCGAATAAAACCACAGCTTGGTTCCGCACATTAATTGCACCAGAAATTGCCAAAACCCATTACATTAATGAATCGCTTTTTCGTGTTTCAGAAAGAAAAAACAGCGCAAAAAGGAGGGGGGAACGAGGTGGTGATGAAGATGCTGACGACAAAACACTTCTTCCTCGGCAAACCAGAAATGACACGAACGGAAGGAAGTCGCAAAAAAGCCACGGCACCTCCCACGATGGACATCGCAGCGTGAAACCAATTGCTGACCAACCTTTCATCTTGGGCTCAGCTTGAACTCATGCAGGCCACCGCCATTCACCTCGAGACAATGAGAATAGGGTACCGAAGGACAGCCTCGCATTTAGTTATGTCAAGAATCGATCATAAACTAACATCCGTGAGAAAGACTGAAATGAAGATAGCATTGCACTACAATTTCATTTGCTTTTTGGTGGAAGTGATGACTGCGATAGGTTGAAAATCGAAATAAAGAAAACGTATATTTCAATAACTCCTTATGTGTTCAGTTTCTTTGCGTTTATTGATAATTCATCGAAATTGAAATTAAAAAGCGTTACCTCAACATTACTTAACGAGTTTCACATTTGCAAGGGGCAAACACGCCAATTCATCTAAGTTTAAGCTAAACTACAAATGCCGAGGAAAATCCATGAAAATAATTTCTATCTATATGTTTTGTGGTTCGTGCTAATTCGTCGATTTTAAAAAAATTAAAATATCATACCATAACCATAACACTTCATGGGGTGTCACCATTTGGAAATAGACAACGAGAAGAATTCGTTAATTTTTAAATATTTTCGATAGTGTTTTTCAACTTGGGCAAAAGTCAGAAAATGGAAAACGCTTATTCCAATGTTAATATTAGTGACGATCAGCAGTTTGAACATTTCTTGTTCGTTGCTCACATCACACCAGAAAAATAAGGATTGAACTCAAGACGTTTTATATCGGCCAGTTGTGTCCAGCGCCCAAGATAGCGAGGTTTGTCTGCATTTAGACGAGGAATACAGAGGGTGTGTGGGGAGGGAGGGGGTGGGGGGACAAGGGATGAGGCTCGAGTCCCGCCATGATTAGTACGGTATAGAAAAAAAAGCTCCAACGAGCAAATAAATAGCAGCGCGCTACACAACAAACCAAGTAATACATTTCTCTGATTGAACTTAACTAAAAGCGTTCATGCTACACTGATTTAGGACCATTAACATTCAACGCCAATGATGTGTCGTGATAAATCAAAGGCTCGTTCGATATTGTTCCCTCACCGAGAACAGAGCCTCTGTTAGCTGCTTCATTGGTAAGCCATGGGAGGAAAGAGAGCAGACAAAAAGTGCACGACCGGGATGCAAAGCGCCGTACAAATCAAATTACTCAAGCTCAGCTGGAGTGCACTGCACCGAATAACACTAATTGCTGATTAGAAGGAGAAGGACGCATGCACGGACTGCCAATGCATTTACTGCCTTATAGGATCCGAGGGTTAATCACTAACCTTACCCTACCCTACCCTACCCTGCACTGCAAGAGTCTATACCCCTACACCGCGATCTGCCCAACGCCTAATGTTCCCATTTGGCACAAAAAAAATACTGTTGGAAATGCGCGGAAAAGTAGATTGAGCCGATTGCACGGGCAAAATGAATTACTCGATGCAACTATAAAATGGATTATTGGTATTAAAGACGAATTCTACGTGTCATAGACATGCGCGAAGATAAATCAAACCACCATTAAATCCCATTTGCGGGTGACGCAACCCTGCAGGAAGCGTCGACTTGACATGTTAAGAACCTGACGAAGGATAATGGCGCTCTATACGGACCCAGATTGAGACTTTCCACTTTAGAAAATTAAAAAATAGTTCCAAATATTGGGTGTGTATAGAAAAATCATTCCCTATGTGAATCTACATCTACATTTATTGGGTATGAAGCATGTCCGAACCACTGTCATCTGGTTTTTCGGACGTGCAGGCAGTCCAACTTGCGGATAATTTCCCATAATTTTTTTTTTGGAAAAGAGACGATTTCATATCGGGCTAATCTGATCAGTCGCGAAACTACTAAACGATATGAATCATCATGGAAATTTGGGTATCAAGTGTGAAGCAGAAAATCCACAGAATAGTTGCTTGTGGATTTTTAACTTTGGTCAATTCCAGCAGAAGAAAAACCACGGATAATACGAATTTAAAAGTATACAAATATCCTCGGTGATACATGTACATCCTCATGGCATAAAAACTGACCGTATATTGTGGACATGTGTTTCAAATATAACCAGTTTGAAATCAGTTTAATAGATAGTAGATCAGTTGCGTACAGATACTACCAAATTGCCGTCATTTTACAAACTGAAAATGCCAGGTATACAAACAGAAAAATCAGGTTGCAAAAAATCAGTTTACAGTTTATGATCACTTTCCGTCAGTTTGCAATAGTTTTATCCACATTGGAGTGTGTATAATGTACACCCTATAAACATTAAAAACTTCTACCAAATGGACTAAAGAAATACTCTGCATATTTGGCGTTGTGTTGAGGGTACATGGTAAGGAATTGTATTGAACTGAGGATGAACAACAAAAACTATTGCAATTAATAATTGTGCAATTCAGGGAAAAACGGTCGCAAACTTTTCTCAATTCCTTTTTGTGACAGAAATACCAGGGCAAATTTATGCGAATTTTGCGCTTTTTCTCCGAGTGCACGCAATCATTCAATTTGGAGAAATTCATTGTGTGTGCGTGATAATTTCCCAGAAGTTTCTCTTCGGAAAGCGAGAAAGCCCATTAACCACGTTTAAAAACACTGCATCTCGTTTCGTTCGGAGTAAAAGGATTTCGGAATCTCATTTAAGACGTCTAACCATGCCACGGTCTTAATACTTGCATTAAAAGGTTATTGCTATAGATGTTTAGGTA
>JAQGAO010002657.1:0-18944 GCA_034697705.1 Ommatoiulus sabulosus
TGAGAACAGACTTTTTACTCACGATGTATATTGCATAGCTTAGTATAGTATACTGTATGTCACCTTCTGATTAGCTGCAACCTGGGCTCTCAAATCTGAAAGATTGTCTTGAAGCATCCGCGTTCCACTATTTCCTGGAAGTTTACCCGGTGCCATCAACATTTCACAAACCTCTGAAAATAATCCATGAAGAAATGGTGTTAACAACAATGCTCATATGCTTGATGAAAATATAGCAGTAGATGACATGGCGGATCTACATTTTTTGGGGCCCTGAAGCCTGAACTGTTATGGGGCTTCCATTACAACCAACAATTAAGTCAACAGGCAACATTCAAAAACTTATCTCTCAGATTTGATTAAAATTGCTATACTGGGTTATCTCGCAGGACAAAGAATAAAAGACATGACCACTTTGCAAAACTGACCAATGAAAACGTGTAAAATTAATCGTTGAAAATGTGGAATATTCTGAAAAATTGACCATTGAAAATGTGGAAAATTTTTCAAAATTGACTAATGAAAATGTGGAAAATTTTGCAAAACTAATCAATGAAAAGTTGGAGAATTTTGAAAAATTCATCATTGAAAACGTGAAAATCTTTGCAAAAGTGGCTAATTAAAGTGTGGAAACTTTTTAAAAAATTCCCATACTTTTATTCAAAACATTGACATTTTTGAAAAATTGACCAATGAAAATGTGACAAATATTGCAAAATTATCCAATAAAAACGTGGAACGTGGTTATAAGTAAAACATTGCCTCATGAAAATACAAAAGACAAAAATTTAGAGCATTAATCCTCAACCCCTTAAAAAGCTCAGAAATAATTTAAGATTTTGGGGGCCTGAAGCTGAGGCTTCATTGGCTTAATGGTATAGGGTGGGAGCACATTGAGACTTTTAAATTAAGAAATTTACTTACCGACCACTGGCGCCACCCAGCGGGCTAACAAGTGCCGTCAGTGGTCGGTAAGTAAATTTCTTAATTTAAAGTCTCAATGTGCTCCCACCCATAGATCCGCCGCTGAAATTAAACTTTATTAATTTTTACTGTCTGTACGTCGTTAAAAAAGTAATACCGTTTTCTTGAAAAACTCCATTTTGCACCAATTTGAAAGATTTGAAGGTGGCTCCTTCATCCGATAGGGTCTTTGAATGAGGAGGCATGGAGCCTGGTGTAATCCCGCCAATATCTGCGTGGTGGCCACGGCTGGCCACAAAAAATACTGGCTTGTCCACTCCTTTATAAAACACCTGGATCGCCGATAGTTTTATGAATTCGTTAAAGGTACGTTTACTTAAGTACCATCTAATTTCTGAACCACGTAACATGATGACAAAAAAATGACCTCATTTACGACCAAAAAAAATGACAGAGAAATGATGTAAAAATGTCCCTCCTTTTGACGCCATTTTTAGATTTTAAAAATGACGTCATTTTTTGGTCATAAAGACGTCGTTTGTTTGCTACAGAATTTCTAAAATACCATTCCCTGAAATTATTAAAATTCTCCCATCCAGTCAAAATGGCGTTCATACCGGTGTTATTACTGTTAAATCAGGCAAGTGACTTCCTCCAGCACTTGGGTGGTTGCTCAGTATGACGTCCCCGTCGTGAATGTCGCCTCCCAATTGTTTCATCTGTGCAAATGTCATGTTAAAAAAATTAATTGGAATCAATTGGGATGTCTTAGTGCATACATATTGGAAAGTGCATATACTTGATATTGGACCGCTTCTTGCATGGCACCTAAATGAACTGGGATGTGGGGAGCATTGGATACTAGCCCACCATCAGGTCCAAATAAAGCGCAGGAGAAATCTAAACGCTCTTTGATGTTGGTGGACATGGAGGTTTGTTGCAAAATCCTTCAAAAACGTTACAAAATCACGAAATCTTTACTTTTTGCATTGTACCTAAAGGAACTGGGATGTGGGGAGCATTGGATACTAGCCCACCATGACTAAACATGATATAAACACTATTTAATGTTGGTGGACATATGGAAGTTTGTTTAAAAATCTTCAAAAAAGTTACAAAGCTTCATTGTAAATCAGATAAAAACGACTTGGAGGAAATTACCTTCCCATTTGCTCAGCAATGCTCATAAAACGATGCGAGAATATGGACAATTGAATGGCGTCCAATTCTGGACTTATTGGCTTCAAAGTTCCACTCCCAATCTATGGAAAAATGGGAGCATTATACAGTACTAAGGTGAAGCGCAAGTCCAATAGGCTACATGCTATGTTTCGGAGCAAATCTTAAAGGGTTCCCCCAGACCTGGAAAAGCCAGGGAAGAATGGCATATTTTAAAAAAGTCAATGAAATTCAACGTATTAATGTGGCGACAATCCAAAATGAATGTTTTCACGTGGTTATAGCTCAGGGCCCATTTACAATTTTTTTAATTTTCCCAGTCCAAATTTGCTAAAATGTTACCAATTTCAGAAGACAACTCAGGAAGACAAGTCATGGAAGTTGAATAAGAAATTTCTGGGGAACCCTTTATTAGTTTAAATGCCATGGTAGATTGATGGAAACATTGGTCTAAGTGTTCAGCCTAAAATGATTGTTAATCTTTTCAGAAGTTTAAAGTTAATTCGGCAAAATATGGTTTTAGGTAAATACTTCTACTTTTTTAGAAACTAAATATATATTTGCAATTGGACTTGATCTACTGACTATTTCTAAAAATCTTCAAAAATAATAATATATTACCGCAATTTTAATATTCCCATGTTTTGTAATTTCGGCCCGGCAATCCGGCTCTACAAGGATGGTGCTATTTGGGTAAAGTTGTAATTAGCATCACGTAAGATAAAGCAAAGTAAAATCCTGATAAAAAATTGCACTCGCCTTGTTTGATTGATTATAATGGCTGGCCCATCAATAAGGTGACCGGCTTTTAAACTTTCCAGCAAATATACCTTTGTTGCGTGAAATCCATCTTCGAAATAACACTGGGTTTCCTGAAACGAATATGAAGATATAGCAAGTGGAAAGTTAAAATTTAGTACAGAAATGTTGGAATTTTTCTTACAGTGTCAAAGGGAGGTGGATCCGTTGCCTTTTCAATCTCTTCCTCTTCCTGAGATACACTTTTCCCAAAGCCTCGAACCCGAATATCATCGATGATGATGTGGCGCTTCTGAATGGTGAAGCCGAATTCTTTTTGATATCTTTTTATGTTTGATACAAGTTAGCCGGTGAACAATGCCAGAACAGATACAGATTGATAATATTTTACATTTACATGCCTTTGTTGAAACGTGGTTAGAAAATCGCCAAATTTTGGCTGCGGGCCGATGCTTTCGGATTTGGTTGAAGTACACATTAATGCGCAGTCTGTCTTTTCATAGCGAAGGTGAAGATAAGGCTCCGTATAAATTTCATGCCTGAAAGTTGAAAGAAAATATAAATTTACAAGTGCAGATTCAGGGATTCGGAAATAATTTGGTCAATTTACATGTGTTAAGTTTCCAGGACCGTAGCAACGAGGGTGCCAGGGTGTTCAGCACACCGGGGCGCTAAGAATAAGGGGGCGCCAAAAAAGATATTATACAGTTCGTCATTTAAACTTAAATTTACAATGTTTTTTATAACGGTTGTTTTTAGGTAAATTTCACAAAATCATCGATATTTTCCTCTCTTAATTTTGTAATACTTGCAAAATCATCATTGGTAAATTAAACTTTCCTTCGTCAATTTTTCAAAATTTATCATTTTTATTTGTCAATTTTTCAAAATTTTAACATTTTAATTTTTGTCAAATTTTCAATTCTTTAACATTTTAATTGGACAATTTTTCAAAATTTTAACATTTTCATTGTCAATTTTTCAAAATTTTAACATTTTCATTGGTCAATTTTTCAAAATTTTAACATTTTCATTAGTCAATTTTTCAAAATTTTAACATTTTCATTGGTCAATTTTTCAAAATTTTAACATTTTTATTGGTCAATTTTTCAAAATTTTAACATTTTTATTGGTCAATTTTTCAAAATTTTCAATATTTTTATTGGTCCATTTTGAAAGTTTTTCAAAATTCTTTTGAAACAAATCTGGAAATTTATGAAGCAAACACATTTTTTTAATCTTTGACGAATTTTCAATAATTTAGAATATAGAAATGGCATGTTTTTGCAATACTGATGTGGGGGGAAGGCGCTGCGCGCTGATCTTATTTTAATTGTCACACGGGCATCAAACTTGCCGCTATGGCGCTGTATAATTTTGGTCATGCAAAACCGCACAAAGAAATGTACTCACTCTGAAAATCCTTGTTGTGTCAAAGAATCAATGCAACGTGATGTTAGAGCTTCTAAACGCTCATCAACGTACGGGAATGATTCTTATAAATTTAAAACAAAAAATTAACAGCCGTTGTTGTTGGGTTTGTTCAATCTGTCAAAATATTGACAACTGTTTCTTGTACACATTAATTAAAATTAGAATTTATCACCTTCACAATACTCTTTAGCACAAGGTTCCTGAGTCTCGTGTACCACATCAGCCAATGCCATTCCGTAAGCAGAAAGAATACCAGCGTAACTAATTATAATGAAATAATCAAAAGTTACATCAACATATCTTGATCTGGATTCTGGAATATAAGGTCAAAGGCAACTTACCGATGAATAAAGACAGTTTTCATGCCCAAAATCCTCGCTATGGTGCAAGCATGTTGACCACCAGCACCTCCAAAGCATGTCATGGTGTGCCTGGAAGTGTCATGACCTCGGCTCTTTATGGATAAAGTGGAATCAGTTTGTAAAGTATTGTGAAAACAGTTTTCTGTGAGTGAATTAATGAGGACTTACTTGAGTTAAAGCTCTTATTGGACGGCACATTGCTTCATTTGCAACTCTGATAAAGCCCATGGCAACCTCCTCTGCAGTCATGGAACCAGATCCGGATTTTTTTAGGAAATCGTTTACTACACTGGTCATTTTTCGGAATTCTACTAAAGTTCCTTGAAGATCCAGGGTTTGGTCTTGGCCTTTTCCGAAAATCTTTGGAAAGTACTGAGGCAAGAGGCGGCCTAGGCACAAGTTGGCATCTGTCACTGTCAGTGGTCCCCCTAAATGTAAAGTGAAAGGCATTCATTATTTTTACAAATGTGCTGTATTTTGTGGAAAATTTCTAGTGTGATATAGGCATTGAATTTAAGGCCACCTTTCCGATAGCAAACTGGTCCAGGATTTGCTCCTGCAGAGTCTGGACCAACTACGAACATTCCTGACCTAAAAAAAAGCATTGAGCCACCACCGGCCGCCACAGTGTTGATGTCCAACTAAAACACAGTAATATACAAAAATAGACAAATATCAAGATTTTTATAGACATTTACACCTTGCACATATTGTAGGTAAATGTTTATGAAAGCTTTTCCAACATTCTTGATTTCCTGACAAATGTTCCAATATTTAAAAAAAAAACCTTAGGAGGTTTTTTGAAATTATTATTCCAAAAAATGCATAAAGAAATTAATTAAAAGCACACAAAACTGCAATCACAAAAAAACATGAACCTTTTTGTAGGGAAAACGTTTTGGATTATAGGAAAAAGTTTATGAAAGCTTTTCCAAAACTCTTGATATTTTCAAAAATGTCCCAATTTTTAAAAACCCTCCTAAGTAATAGTTCCAAAATTATTAAGTTTCTGAAAAATGTCCCAATATTTTTTTTAAAAAACTTCTTGAAGCACTTTTCTCGTTTTTTCAAACGTTGAATCAAAGAAACAACGTTATTTATTTCTCCAAAAAACACGCAAAACTTCAAATGTCCCAATTTTTCAAAAAACCTCCTTATTAGTTACAAAAACGTCCATATTTTGAACGATTTTTTACGTTTTTCTAAACGCTGAGTCAGAGAAGCAGCGTTATTTTTTTCCCAAAAAACACTTAAAAGAAATTAATTAAAAACGTATGCAATCAAAAAAAACATGACAATATTTGTAGGGAAAACGTTTTGTAGAAAAAAGTTTATATAAGCTTTTTCAGAATTCTTGATTTTCTAAAAAATGTCCCAGTATTTACAAAAAAAGCATTATTTTTTATATATTTGACAATTTTTGTAGGGAAAACATTTTGTAGGAAAACGTTTATGAAAGCTTTTCCAGAATTCTTGATTTTCTAAAAAATGTCCCAGTATTTACAAAAAAGCATTTTTTTTTTTCCAAAAAATACTTCAAAGAAATTAATTAAAAACACAGAAAACTGCAACGACACATAACAAAAAAAAACCATGAGAATATAGGTAAAGATTTGTTTTTGAAAATTCAACCTGTGGAGCTTGAATTGCAATTCCTGCAGTAGTTGACTCAAAAACGTGTTCATAATTTCCATCGTATCGGCTAACATCAGTTGATGTTCCTAAAGCAATTAATGTGCAAATATGCACCTCATTAATTTATTGTGGAAGTATACTAGAGCATATATTTATTCCATTTAGAAAACCAATCCATACCTCCCATGTCAAAACCAATTACTGGTTGGTCAGTTTCTTTTTTAAAGGTTGTCATGGCGTGACCCACAACTCCTCCTGCTGGTCCAGATAAAATGGCTCTCGATCCATTAAATCTATCGGTTCAAATTTGCATGTGTACATTGGAATTAGTATACCGAGCTTTCCAATTTACTGGCTATTGAACAGAATGATCAACCCGCACTAACTTTTCCATTGGGGTTAACCCACCGTCAGATTGCATAAACAACACATTCACACCCTGAGAATGAAATTGAATTCATGAAATTGATTAGACATAATTGAACGTTATTGACCTTTCAGTTAAATATAAGTTAATATTACCTCTAAATTATTTTTAAAGCCAGATGCAAATCCAGAAACGTATCTTTTAACATGTGGGGTTAAGTAGGCATCGGCGCATGCTGCAAACAAGAGGCACGTTACGTTTTTTTAAAAGAATTATAGAGCATTCGTTAGTTTTTGCCCAGCTTCACCATTTAGTTCTTTTACTCTTATTTATAATTCCGTAAATAACAGCAAATAATACATAAGTGCATTTAAATTATTTAAGACAGAAATTAGTACACCTTGACTAACCTGTATATCCTCTTGGAACCAGCTTGACCATTGGCATTACTTGAGATGATAGGGAGACATGAGTAAAACCCATCTCCTCAGCAATTTTCCCCACTTTGATTTCATGATCAGGGAATCTAAATAAAAGCAAAATTTTAATTTTAATCTGAAAAACGTGAGGGCTGAAAAAATGTAAACTTGTTTGAATTTTTACCTTAATTTACTTACGTGTAAGAATGCATTAAGGCAACAGCGATGCTCTTAATGCCGTGATCTAAAAGTGTTTGAAAATCATGGCGTAGCTTTATTTCGTTTATCTGTTCCCAAACTTCTACCTGAAATGAATGTGTGGATTAATCAAAACTTCTTTGAAAAAAGGAAATGTTAATTGCAACTACAGGCTATAAATAATATTTTCAACTGTTTCAAAATGAGCACTAGTATGTATGAATTTGTTTTTCTGGTACTTCGTAATTTTATGTATTTACTTGAAGGAGGTGTAATGTTATTCTTAAAACTTGAATTAACTTTGAAATAACGATTCGATAATCACACAAGTAACAAGATGACCAAAATATGACATCATTTATGACCAAAAAAAGGACCGAAAATGACGTCAAAAAGGCGTCGTTTTCTGACGTGTTTCTGAAATGGTCATTTTTCCACACAAAAAAATGATGTCGTTTACTAACGTGTTTTTGAGTGGTCATTTTTCCGGAAAATAAAATGTCGTTTTCTGACATGTTTCTGAATTGGCAATTTATTAGAAAAAAAAATTACGTCGTTTTCTGACGTGTTTCGGAATTGCTCGTGTTTCCACAAAAAAATGTCGTCGTTTACTAACGTGTTTCCGAATTAATCTTTTTTTCCAACACAAATGATCAAAAATTATGTCGTTTTCTGAATTTGTAATTTATTAGCATAAAATGACCCAAAAATGACCTCGTTTTCTGACATGTTTCTGAGTGGTCATTTTCTCACGTGTTTCTGAGCGGACCAAACAATAACGTCCTTTTCTTGAGAATTGACGTCATTTTTTTTTTAAAAAAAATACCATAACATTACGTCTTATTGACATGATTATTTTAACAGCTTGCTACGTGGGCAATAATTTGTCTCAAAATCAAAGTTTTTAATGTGCGTATATTTTAAATATTTGTGCATGCCAGTTACCTTTTCACCCGTTGTTCCTACGACTGTCAAACTTTCTTTTTTAATTTGGCATCTGTCCTGCCTTAAAACTGCCCTTTCCTCAACTTCTACAACTGCCTCATACAGAACATCTGGACATTGGATGGACTGTCATTATTCAAAGAAATGTTATTTTTTTCCACTAGAAATACATTTTGTACTGCCCAATATCACATTATGCTTATATTTCAGTCTGAATTACCAAATCAAATAACTTTGGTCTAGACTGATTTCCTATGAAAAGCAAGTCTGCAAATCCTTTAGTAATGACAAGGGCCATTCTTTCTCCTTTCCTCTCTAAAAGAGCATTTGTAGCCACTGTGGTGCCCATTCGAATCCAACTGATATTTCCGGTTTCCAAAGGATCATTCATGTTGAGTGTTTGACCCAATTCCTATTCAATACGTAAAAAAGAAAAAATATGGTAAATGTTGAATAATTTATTAGAAAACGTTGTTCTTTTTTATTTCTTAGCTGTTTATTCTGAATTGATTATTTTACAAAATGGTTTATATAGGTTTCCTCCAGACCTGAAAAACCTGGAAAAGTCAGGGAACTTAAAATTGTCTGGAAAAAGTCAGGGGAGAATGATATTAATAACTTAGTTTGAGAAAGTCCTGGAAATTTAAATTATTAAGTCAGAAATCAAAATTAATGCTTCTTTGTGGTTAGCTCAAGCCTCAGGGCCCATTTGCAAACTTTTAAAAAATTGCCAGTACAAATATGCAGTATTTTCAACAATTTCAGAGGACAAATTCACAAAATTTTCAACAGTTCCCGGTCGAGGCACATTTGCAAAATTTTTAATTTTCTGGAGGATAAAATTAAAAACTTTTGAACTGTTTCCGAAGAGAAACTTGCGAAATTTCCACGTTTTCCGAGCACAAATTTTCAAAAAATTCAACTGTTTTTGAAGTACAGATTATCAAAATTTTCAACAGATTTGGAAGACAAATTTACAAAATTCTCAACCTTTTCAGAGTACAAATTTTCAAATCTTTCAATATTTTCCGAATAGAAATTTGTAAAATTTAAAAAGGTTGTCATGCAAATTTTGCAAAATTTAAAGTTTATGTTAACAATTGGCATTAGTAAATTTTGAAAAATATCGATGCAAAATCATGGATAACATTGGCATACATGTATGTCAATTTTGTCATTTCTTCAGGGAAATTTGTTTAAAAAAATGGAAAAGTCAAGAAATTTGAATATGAAATCTCTGTGGGAACCCTGGTTTATGAATAAAGAGAACTTCGAATAAATTTTTTTTCAGCAGGTGTATACTTTAACTTTACAAAGAATATTTTCATCACAGATCATAACTTTTCGCAGTTAATTCTTGTTTATTCAACTGATAAACCAGACAAATATATCGCACCCAAACTTTTGCGTCCGGGCAGACTGGGGTCGATCGTGGACATTTTTAAGTGTAAACAACTTAAATCCTAAAAAAAATGCCCCGTTATCCCACAATCCCCCCATGAGACTTTAGTTTTTTTTAAAATAAATGTGAAAATATGAAGGGGAATGTTGAAAATAAAAGCGTTCCCATAGCATTTTGTTGTGTATATAGAGTACATGTACCTTATTTAGTTTTACTTTTTTTTTGTTAAGCGAACTTCACACGTTCATTAATACTGTCATGACCTTCTGAGAGTGACATTATGAATGATCGTGTAAAGATAAAAAATGTGGGATGAACGGTAGTGATTAAAATCCGGATTTTGGCATCATAACTGGGCGTGTTTGGTAATTAGGGGTGTGGTTGTGGATACCGCCAATAATAATGACTATATAGATTGCGCGCATCATTAATTCTGTCATTGGTATTGACCATGTAGGTTTCCTCCATAGACAACACATTTCGCGTGCCAAGCGATCTTGACTAGTATTTCTAATTTGCGCCACTACCTACACGCGCATGCGCAGAGTGATTGCGAAAAGTCGTCATTACGGTATACAGATACGCGTTTCTAAGCATAAAAAAAGTCATTTTAAATGCTCAATGAAAGCGAATGATGCAACATTTTTAGAGGTTAATGAACGTGTATAGTTCCCTTTAAAGTTATATTTATAGATGGGGGTGTAGTTTTTTATTGCCACAGTACCAGCTTCTCAATAGGGTGTGCTAATTGCCAGCCAAGTTAATTATGATTATTAAAGTAGTTGGGCAAGCAGCAAAATTCTTCACATTACGGCGAATAAACTGAGATTAAATAAGTAGGCTACATATATTATAAGGTAAATAGATTAGCGTGTTTAGTTGTGAACACTCTGTACCTCCAGTCGTTGCCATGGTAACTTCACGGATGCTGGAAACACGAGGCTATGTGTGGCTATAGCAGATTTAGTTAAAGCGCCGTTGATTTAAAACCCGCAAAATACGAGAATTTCGAGAAATTCTAGTACTAGACCACAGTGGCTATAGACTGCTAGTCACTTTTTTTCAGTTTTCAGCAGATTCCACAGTGTGTGCATACAGTTATACGCTAGGTGAGTAATTTTTCTTAACTTTATTTACGTGTGATAATGTCTTTAAAAAGCGCTATGGTTCATGGTCATGTGCAGCGAAAATGTTGGCATGTACTGTACGTCTCATGTGCTGCTTTTAGGCTTAAGTCACGTGGCGACAGTAAAAATTAACTTCTGCTAGGGTGTTATTAAACCGATTCACGTCGAATCGTTTATCTACAGTATATTATAATAAGGATACAGTACAATAAACAACAGCAACAATAATATACAATATGAATGATACTAAGTCTCTGACGGTGGGAAATGATCTACTTCCGCCAAACGGCGCATGCGCACTTAACATCATGTTGAAAATATTTCCACAGTACAGGATTTCACACTCCACAGTTGGTGTCAAGTGTGGAAGCAGAATGTTTCGATTTTCAGAATGATAACAGCAGCTCTTTTTAGTTTGATAAATATTTCTACCAGTTAATGCCCTGGTATTGGAAAGTAAAATACTCGAGTAAGTCTGCGAGTTTCCTGTTGATAAGATGAGTAAATGACGCTTACCTCGCTCATTATCCGTCGTATTCCTTCCCTCGGTGCATCCGAATAGTTCGTTGGATCTTCCGAGAGCAGTTTCATTAATCGGATTTTTCCTCCTGGGCATCTTGCGTAAATGTCCGTAAATGTTCCCCCGCGGTCGATGGCGAAGAAGAATTTGTCGAATTCTGTCGAAATCATTGGGAAGATTGTACTGACGCTACTCCAATATGGAGGAAAAGGACTTCGATTAATTCAGTTTGGCTGTTCCTTCCCACTCCCGACTAAAAATAGAAAAAAAAACGTGGGGAATTTAAATGACCTATTGTAAACAACGTTAAAAAACGGACGATAATCTTGAAACGATAAGTTGTAAATTCCTGGGTAACTATGAACTGAAACTTTGGACTTTGGAACCATATGGCTCAAGTTCTTCAGCTTTTCATAAATGTTTCTGATTTTTTTTTCTTCCCCACAAAAAACCCAGACAGACTGACTAGCAAATAAGATTATTCATTGTTAGAAGGTTGGTAAAATTACTTGTATTAAAAAACGAGACTGAAAATTGTCACTATACCAATATGTAATTCATTCAATGGACCTTATGCAGATTTCGTCAGCATGCATATGTCATGTAACATTTCATATATTTCATTGGCAAAAATTACCCAGAGACAGTGCCAAGTCACGTTCTTTTAGTGTTAATTCGATGATAAGATTACATGATGTAGCCCCATATGTAACTCGATCTGCATAATGTCCATTGACGTCATGTTCTGGTAAAATTACTTGGTAGTCAATTGACGTCATCTTCAAGTGGTTAGGTAATTATAATGATCCAAACACTTTGTTTATTTTGATATACTGTATACAGTATGCTCAAATCAAGGTTCGGTGCTCTGGCCTTCATCAAGAGCTTAGTTTTCTACAAGGGCACCTACGTATTATTTTCTCTGAAAATTGAATGCAGATAGATTGTTTTTTGTTGAATATGCTGGCTTATCTAGCTGTAGTCTTTTGATTATGTTTTCAGGGTTTTTTCATCAGCCTATCATTATCAACTAATGAAGTATACTCCTGCAAGGTGCCCTGATGGTGCTGAAACAATATGCATTTAAATAAATAAAATCTTGGTAGGGAAGAAACTAAGTGTTTGGATCAAAATTACTTGTAACCAAATGAATGACAAATCTTCCAATGCCTTCCATTGTCCCAAGAATTTATCATAGGCCTACTTGTGATTAACTGCTTGCCTCGTCTGAGAATGCTGGCTGCAATAACAGTATAATTTGTGATTAATTTTTAAAGTACCCTGAGAAGCTGATAAAAAAATATTTTTGTACAAATCAGAGGAACTTCGGCAGTATGGCCGGCTTGGAGCTTCTTTCCGATCAAGGCTTTCGTTTGGATGGCAGAAAACCACACGAGTTGCGTAAGATCCAATGCCGACTAGGAGTGTTTGGTCAGTCTGATGGCTCGGCATATCTCGAACAAGGAAACACTAAGGTGTTGGCTACAATTTATGGGCCACATGAGGTGAGAACCAGGATAGCATGTCTTACCTGTAGATTCTGCCATTTAAATAACGTGGAATCAATTTATGGTACCCTAACTTTAATTAAAGCTCTTAATGTTTGGCATTTTAAGATAAGGGGAGCCCGCACGAAGATGCTGCACGATCGTGTGCTCATCAATTGCGAGTATAGCATGGCGACATTTAGTACGGCAGAAAGAAAGCGTCGTCCTCGTGGAGACAGAAAATCACAGGAAATGACTATGCATTTACGACAGACGTTTGAAGCCGCGATTAAAACAGAGCTGTATCCGAGATCCCAGATAGACATTTTTGTCGAGGTAAATACACTTTGAAATTTGTTGAAACTCAACGTTTTACAAGTTTAGTGCTTGGTACATAAACGGTGACTCGAAGATTTTATTGATGATGCGAGGTTTTCTCCGGCTCAGTTTTAAATTGAAGAAGTTCGCCGTTTTAAGCGTGTGCATGTGCTGAGGAGTCTAGTTTTGCAAAATACCATTTAGAACAGTGTTTCTCAACCCTGGGTCCATGGACTGGTACTGGTCCACAGAAATTTGCTGCCAATTCACAAAAAAGTTTGCAGGTTTGAACGACTGTTTGAAGGTTTACTGAAGTTATGCTCTCATGCAGGTACTTCAGGCCGATGGAGGAAATTATTGTGCATGCGTCAATGCAGCAACTTTAGCTTTGATAGATGCTGGAATTCCGATGAAAGATTACGTCTGCGCCTGCACGGCAGGCTTTGCTAATGACACACCATTGGTAGATGTAAGTTACATGGAAGGAGCTGGTGGTGGGCCAGAATTAATTTTATCCATGTTACCCCGATCCGAACAAATCGTGTTGATGGAAATGACGTCCAGAGTTCACGTGGATCATTTGGAAAATATGTTGGATGTGGCATCCAAAGGATGCAAAGATATGTATGCAATATTGGATCAGGCTGTCCGGGAACATATCGGTACTCTGGGGACGTCTTTAGGCTTTGAATAAATGATGGTCAGAATGGAGCTTATGTGAATAGTTGTAATTTTATTTAACTTCAATAAAGAGTACAGTTTCTAATAAAAATAGATCGTCCGCTTTCATATTCAGCAATAGTTTATTATTGTATTGCTTCCATTTGTCACTAATTTCATGGAATGAAATATTATTCCACTAATTAACCATAATTATTAAACGATTCTCAATAGAATCGAAGATAAAAGGGACAACACACAAGTTTCTTAGTGATTTAAGAAATTATTCTGGACACAGTATTAATACTCGTCTGGACATTTTAAGGCAGTTCTGACTTCATAATCCAAGCAGTTTTATCCTTTGTTGCATAATTTCGATTTTTTTTTACTGCAGTGACTTTCGGAATTGCAGTTTTACCTTTATCCCAGAACATTGGGATAAATAAGTATGCTAGAATGGTACGTCTAATTGTTGGTGAAATCCTCTATTAGCTTACTGTTAGGCGTAGAATTAAAGGGAAATTTCATCTAGGACCTAACATCGCTTAATGATAAAGTGTGCATTATTCCGATTAGCATTGGATCTATTGTAGTCCTACCCAAAATGGCCAAGTAAATTTGAGCAATGTTTACTTGAAATGCTAATTTTACCTTAAGATTAGACTGGCTAGACAAGAGGTGTAGATCAAAGTGTACCGAAGGAATGTTCACGTGGCAAATTTGAAGTTTTTCACCTCCGTTTTTGCGAAATTTTTCCAATACGTTTCTGGATTTCCTATTTGTATTGATAAACTAAAAAAATGCTTAAACTTTGACAAGTTATTTTCATAAAGCCTCTTATGACCTACCTATATTGTGATTATTGCAGGGCATGCTTAACAACTTTTAAACTGTTGGGAAGTTTAAAAATTAATGTTAGACGAAAAGTGGACAAATCTTTTCTACATTTGTTTGTCTGTTTTGTGAATTTTTATCATTGTCTATTTCGGCTATGAGGCTATATGGCATTAACGCTAGGGGATGTGCCAGTGTCACATACTTGGGAATTTTGTCTACTATGGGGGACGTTCACCCCCCAAAAGGGATCTTTAAAGTGCAGAGATCAAACGGGATCTGCACGGGACCTCGGTTTAAATTCTCATCTGAAAGAGCCGCCACTGAGAGAATTTTGCACATTGTCAAAATCCTCACTGGTCTCGACTGGGAAGCGAAGCCCCGCTAGTTGGGATCAAGAGGCAAGCGCGTAAACTACTCGACCATCAGTGCCGACTTTCCTACATTTAGAAAAATGACTTCAAACAGTTCGAGTAATCCATTTTCTGGATATTATGCGAGCTCGATTAAGTGGAGCTGGTCAGTAATACTGCTGCATTACATCTAATATTTTTCAGGCTCATGTTTTTTTGCTTCATATCTTAAGTATACTAAGAATTTCTCTAAAATTTAGCAAGTGAACATTCCTTTAGAATATTGAGCTGGAAAGAGCGTAGACTAATACATAGTTCATTATTGGAAAAGGAATCCGTTCTATTCACTCGAGTCCCCTATGTTACGGTGCTGGTTGTCCCCGTAGCATCAGTGGGCGAGCTCACATCATACTGGTATTCAGACTCAATGTTATTATACATTGGAAAATCACACAGAAACGTGACTTTCACAAAGTAGGGCAGCGTCTCGTATGTCGTCGGTGGTATTAGGAAAAGTATTGACGTATTGTTTTTGTAGCGGATATAATGCTCGTTGCTGCATGAAAAAAAAAATAGGCAAATTTGAGAACCTTTGTCAATATTTAGGATTTAAATTGCTAAGGCTGGTGCAAGTATTTCTTACTCTCGAAATCGTTCGTTCAATCCTTGTTCCAAAACGGGCAACCCACTCAAAAACAAAATGATGAATGAGGTGAATATGGGTCCCAGAACAGCGATCCACTGTATGCCTTTGAGCACACTTGCCGATATTATGAATGAACCCCACCAGAGTAAGATTTCGCCAAAATAATTGGGATGTCTTGAATAATACCATAAACCTGAAAGTATAACCACTTTGTTTCAACACTATAATTGGAAATGACAGGGTTCCCCCAGACCTAGGAAACCTTGTTTAAGGTAAGTTGAAAATGTCTGGAAAAGTCAGGGATGAATGATTATTTTTAAAAAGGCAGGGAAATTCAACGTACTAATGTTGTCACAATCCAAAATTAATGCTTCTACTTGGTTAGCTCAGGGCAATTTGCAAAATGTTCAACAATGTCAGAGGACAAATTTGCAAGATTCCCAAGCTGATTCACAAAGATTCACAAATTTGCAAAACTTGTAACTTGTTTTCGAGTACAAATTTGTAGAATTTTCAATTGTTTCCGAGGACAAATTTGCAAAATTCTCAATCTTTTTAGAGTACAAATTGTAAAAATTGTCAACTTTTTCCGTGTACAAATTTGGAAAACTTTCAACATTTTACGAATACAAATGTGTAAAATTTAAAAAAAAATTGTTCTAATGTTGGGAAATTTTTAAAAAAAATTCCAATGCTAATTTTAAATTTATTTCAAAATTGTCATTAGTCAATTTTGCAAAATTGTGGATAAACTTGGCATATGTCAATTTTGACATTGTCATTGGTCAGGGAAATTTTTTTTAAAACCTGGAAAAGTCAGGGAAGTTGAATATGAAATTTCTAGTGGAACGCTGAATAATGTTTCAAAAATATAGGCAAAGTGCATGGTGGTAAGATCAATTTACCTTCATCACACCATCGCCCCTTATTAGCCGGATCTTCTTTGAAGCGAAACTTCTGCACGTCTGCAATGGTTTCACAAGCCAATCCCAAGGCAAACATGACCGTGCCAATGATGTCGCATTTGGTCATTGTGGGTGGACTGTTGGGATAGGCATTGTTTGGCGAGTTGATATATATAACGGGTAGACTAACAGTGAATACCCAAATGGCCTACAAAATGTGTTGGTGAGACATGTTAGAATTAGTTCTGTTGAAGACAATTAGTTTGTTTGGGGAGATAATATAGGTGGATACTAAATTTAGTGACAATGAAATATTGCCATTTTAATCGCCTGGAAGTATTTGTTTTTTCAAAAGTTATCCAAAAACTAAAACATAAGGTTACAGAGATGATAAGAAATGTGATAGGTTTCATTACCATTACTTTTTTTTTGCAAACTTTACTCTGCTTTAAGTGTTGAGAAAATGCTGTACGATTTTTGCCAAAATTAAAAAATCGACATTCCTTTTCCAATGGAGCAAAATACGAGAAATTTTCATTAAGTTTCCACAATCATTTAAAAAAAATTTAAAAAAAACCGGCTGTATGGATTTTAATGAAATTTGGTCATGTAAACGTCATCTATTATTCAAAGACATTTCCATTTTGGGAGATGCATTTTTCTGGCAGCGAGTTTATATACCATTGAAAAAGTGGTCAGCTTGCAGTATTTCTGACAGACACTGGTTGTCCACTTCCCTGAGTATCTTTCACAACTGTCTGTCCATTTCTGAACTTTTCAATCCACTCATAGACTGAACGTTTGGACAATATACTCTGACCTTAAACATTTCATGCATTTCTGCTCCTGAAATGCCCTCAGACCATTGCTGAGCCACTGTCTTCTCGGAGTCCATTGTTGCGTTCGAATTTGAAGCACGTGTAATTTTTGAAACATATCTTTTATTGTTGAAATTTGTTCAGGAATGATGGAAGAATTAAAAATCCATACAGCAGGTTTTTTTAAATGATTGTGGAAACTTAATGAACACCCCTCGTATAAGAACGCATCATTTAAATTCAATAATTATTTAAAATTGCAAAATTGTATCTTAGCCATTACAGTGTTATTTTACACCTGCATGCTAATTGTTATTGGCCACATTGAATTAACGTAACACGCTTAGTTGCCTGAAAAATTAACGTCTTGATCAGTGAATATCAGCAATTAAAATTGGCCCTCGCTATTAATTTTACCTTACCTGAAATGTCCAGAATACGGCAAACCGGATGACGTTGTTCCGGCGATCATCAAAGCGGGCATCTCTGCCTATTTTCAGCACTCGGAAGAGCAGATAGGCGGAAAGCCGGAGTCCCCAAATGCAAACTAGCGACGTGATGAGCACTTGTCTTGGGTCGTAGGTCTGTACGGCATAAAGATGGGATTGACAATAACGTTTTTATCAGACTTTTCTACACATCAATTCTAGATTTGGTCCCTCTGCAGATCCTACCTCTGCTAAGATGAGAGTCAGCAAAGCCACGATGATGAAATTGACTCCACCGGCAAAGTCCGTGATTTTGTCGAGCTGGAAAGCAGCAGCTATAGCGAAAAACACACATTGCATGGCAGCCGTCACAATCGCGCTGACGGCCAAATGGTCAGCATCGAAGATCTCTAACGCCATTCCTGACCCTGGTTGGAATATCACGGTACTACATCTATGTTGTTAGCTGAAATTTAGAGAAAAAAGAAAATTTGGTGATTAATGGCCACCAGAAGAGCAGTTTTTTTGTTCAGTTTTCTTTCCTCCCATAAGCCTGAAAGATGCAAAGTCAGTTGATTCATTGATGCTTTCGTGAAATACAAGGGGTGTTCATTAAGTTTCCACAATCGTTTTTTATTTTTACAAAACGGCTGCAAGGATTTTAATGCAATTTGGTAGAGAAATACATGTAAATGTGATCTATTATTCAAAAAAAATTCCATTTTGGAAATGTATTTTCTCATTGTTCTAGCAGTGAGTATGTATATGCCTTGCTCAAAAAACGCGGTCGGCTAGCGTTTATGCCAAAAGCTTTCAAATCATCATTTCTGACAGACACTGGCACTTCTCTGAGCGTCTTTCACAGTTGTCTGTCCATTTCTGAATTTTTAAATCCGTTCATAGAAACATTTGGATATTACTTAGACCTTAAAACATTTCAGACATTTCTGCTTCAGAAATGCCTTCAAAAGTTAAAAAAAAAACTAGCAACAGACCACTGCTGAGCCACTATCTCCTTGAAGTCCATCCTTGCTTTCGAATTTTAAGCACGTGCAATTTTTGAAACATACCTTTAATGTTGAAATATGTTCAGGAATGATGGACGAATTTTTCCTACAAATTTCATTGAAAACCATGCAGCCTTTTTTTAATAGAGAGATTCAGTGCACCAAAAAGCTATGCACGTTAAACGACAACGTTATGAGAAGCTACTCCATTTTTACG
>JAQGAO010002658.1:0-18944 GCA_034697705.1 Ommatoiulus sabulosus
GACTTTAATGGGACCCATTAATCCCATTAGTCTCATTGAATTTTCGTATGAGACTGTATGGGAATTTTTACTTGGGAATGCCCCAAAGTACCGTAGCTCAAACCCAGTTCGTGCTTCTCCGCTTTTCTCGACATCAAAACGAATTTTCCACGTGATTTAGCAACGCATATATAAATGCGCTTAAAAGCACGGATGAGTGTGTGCGCGACAAGCTTGCTAATATTTAAAAATACCACCTCATTAATATGCCATTTGATGGATAAGATATGAGCTTACTGCATGGGGAGGCGAAATAGCACGCATCAAATGGCAAATTAAACGCTTTCACGTTGATGTTGTCACCGAAACTATGCTTTTGGGCGCAGTTTTAAAAACACCCCCCATTCACGTGCTCATTAATCAAAACAGCGTGTACAAAGTGTAATTTTCTGGTCAGTATTCTTGCAATTAGGTAAATGTGTATTTGATGTTCATTTTTTAAACATGGCGCAGGGTCAGTCCGCAGTTATGACATCAATTATAGATGGCGTTCTTGTCGACCAGTTATCTGTCACCAGGGAACGATTTTACTAATGCATTTGACTTGTATAAGAACGACCAAAGGTGACGATCTAAAATAACGAATACAATTTTTATTTTCATTTCCTGTACGATGAAACAATTGTTAAAACTAAAATCGGAGAAGTGACACAACTGGAAAATTGTAAATTATTGGAATGAGGGAGCATTAAACGTCTGTATTTTAACCTAAAAATTGAATTTTTGAAATTAAAGGGTGGTAAACTTTACTTTTGACGTTATATTCCGCTGAAACTGACTGTTTTACATCCAAAAACACTAAAGATTTTGTGCGCATTTATTAATTACTCAAAAAAATGATTGAATAATTGTGTTCAGTAAAAACGACATCTGAAGTTATCATAGTTTCTGCTAAATGACAGTATTGTTACTTTATTTTCCTAAGATTTAAAACTTTCTACATCTTAAGAGGAAAAATGTTGAGTTGTGTCACTTCTGAAGCGGGGCCACGAAGTGTTGATTTTGTTATTTTTCGTGATCCAACGTGTATAACTTGTCGAATGGATTTTATGAGGATTCACGCCTTAGTATCCGTAATCATCCCAAACGACGACATTTTCACTTTGTCATCCCCTTGAGGATATATGCGCATGTGGTTGGCAACTTACGTATTTCGAGATGAAACGCTTGGATTAACACAGTTCAAGTGACCAGATTTGCCTTTAGGTTTTTAGGGCTTTCACCAAATAGCCAAAGCCCCAGAAACCTGAAGCAAATCTAATACCTTCTCATGAGCTTAACTCACGTTTACTTTTGCTTGTTTACATTCTAAACATGTGTTATTTACGCCTCTGGTGCTGACTCTTAAAACTATACTGTACAGTATGTACATGTAAACTCAATTCCCTCCTAGCTCATTTAAGAGCGGACGAATGGTCCATCCTAAAATCCTTTTATAAAGAAACTTTGAATAGAACGCAATGCTTTACAAAGCTACATTGTGGCAACTTAATTTCTTATGTTTAAACAATTTTTTTTATATGCATGTAAGTTAAAATTCTTAATCTTATTTGTAAGTACTTTTTTGGGTTATTAAAGGAAACTATTTCCTGGAGGCGTTTGCTCAATTTTTATTTAAACTTGACGTGATTTGCCTTCTAGATGTCGGCACCATGCATATCATTGCTTGTAACCTGGGAAACAGTTGGCCCATTATTTTTGTAAAAAAAACCCATTTGGACCCAGATCTGAGAACTGGATGCTCTTTCGTCTTATTTCGTCGTTCCGCGTGGATTTCAGAGTGCAAAATTATATATGTTAAGAGTAGATATGATGCCCATTTTTCGCCTCGACTCTTTCGTAATTCAGCCCTTGTGTCACCGAGCGCAGCAAGGAAATCAGCTGTTTCGTTTTGAACATTTTTCAATGTACTCGCTCATAAAGAAGAAGAGATAACCGTATACTTAGCGATAGTTTAGTCAGTCGATGAATTATCAACGTCTGCGTTTCTTATCCGAAAAGGTTTCCACTGATAAATTCGTCGCCCTCATTCTGACCCCGGGCATTTAAAGGGTACGTGCCAATAATTAAAGGATTTTCTAAAGAGCAAAGACAGTTCGGAATATGGCGCCCACGATGGGAATTGATCTGGACTCGAACATAAGGAATCGTATTTCGGAATCTGTTTTCGTTCGCTTCTCGTTCATTCGCTGAAGGTAATTTTCCTGCCAGAATCGTTTGCAGATAGATAAATCATCGGTGATGAATTGGCGGAATCGTTGAATTACGCGCGCATTAAGCCATCGGCGATATTGCCAACTTTTTGTCTATCGAAAAAGCATTAGAAATCTGAGATCAATTATGGTTACCGATGAGACCGTACAACTTCGTTTTATATCTTGGTTGGATAGAAATGCAAGTTTGGTGTTTTGGGAATAATGAAAATTGACGTGCGTATCCGTTTGCTCGGGTGCTTAGCCAAATACAGAAGTTTACCCATAATATTGACGAGTATTTAATGTTCATTTTTCCAAACATTGTGCCTGCAGTTATAGATTACATACGGACAATATCATTTCTCCAATCCACGAGGTTCATAACGTGTTGCATTTTTCTGTTCCTTGTTAAAGAAATAAAATTAAGAGTAATTCAATATGCATGTACGTGTAAAGCTGTTTTATTATTGCTATACAGTACATGTATTTTGGTACTTGTTACAATTTAAAAAAATAATTAATGGGAGAAACTTAGATTTTTGTTCAACAAACGAAATTCAAGATTCTAAGGGACAGTTAATGGTACAATGAATCTTTAGTTTGGACCAAGGAATCTTTAGTTTGTACCAAGGAATCGTTAGTCTGTACCAAGGTATCTTTAGTTTGTACCAAGGTATCTTTAGTTTGTACCAAGGTATCTTTAGTTTGTATCAAGGAATCATTAGTCTGTACCAAGGAATCGTTAGCCTGTACCAAGGTATCTTTAGTTTGTATCAAGGAATCTTTATTTTGGATCAAGGGATCGTTAGTCTGTATCAAGGCATCTCTATAGTTTGTATCATGGAATCTTTAGTCTGTATCAAGGAATCTTTAGTTAAAACATGCTTTACTTTCATATAATGTGGTCATGGGACAGGATTGGTGCCAGTCCAAATACGTTAGATCAATACAACGATTGTTGCAGCAATTGTTGCATGAAAAAACTGCGTAATAGTATTCAAATTATTCAGATCAGGGTCACCCTGTATTATCTGAAACTCCAAGTTCTGGTTGTGCAAAGGTCGAAAGCTTGCTTTGAAAAGCAGGTCTCGCACAAGAGTTTCCACTTTTCCATGCAAGTACTTGAGCTAAAAGACATGGCGAATTCTCATCATGCGGCAGTGTTTAGCATAATTTGCGAGCGAGCGTTTTGTTTTATAGCCATTCCATCTCGAGTCGTCCTTATAAAGGCCAACGCTGCTTCCATGGCGGCTATTTGCGTGGATCCGTCAAGGATTTCATCAGATTAAACGCGAGACTCTTACATGCAAAAAACAACGACTGGCATAAGCAGCTATATAGAACAAACACAGCAAAATTAAACCCAATAAACAAACTTGGCGCACTTAGAAGTGGATGTTGCCTGGCATGTTTGCAATTAGTTTTTATGGGCGTCTCCATTAATATGCAAATGCTGGGACTTTTGAAAGCGAGGCAAAAATGCCTCCTGAAATATGAGTTAGTTTTCCACTCGAAATTAAAGGTAGTGGGTGCAGATAAAGGTGGTGCTGAGCGTGACAGGAAATTGGACAGACCTATTTCTCCTTAAGGCGATATGTGTTTAGTTGATCAAGGTATCTGGCACGCCTCAATTTCTTACGGCAAACAAAGTTGAAATTGCTTTCTGGATTTTTCAAGATGGAAATGGAGTCGAGGGCGAGGAACATGGAAGGCTGATGGGAAACCGGATGCGGTGACAAATATACTCGTGCTACAACACAATGGGCACATGTACGAAGCTGTTTTATAACAAGGTCCACGTACATGTAAATGGGGAAATACTTGTACGAAGAAGTTGGTTTCCAGAAGGAACGTTAAATTTGGTCATCGAAAGATGCATTCTTCTTCAAAAAAGTTCAAGTATGTATGATTCACGGATTATGAATCGGCAATGTAGATAACAAACTCTATAACGGCTGGTATCAATGGAGACGTGGCGTTTAATTGTTTGGAATTTTAAATGTCTAAATGGGAAATTTGGCCTCTTACAGTACATGTAAATATAGTCAAACCCGGTTAATATAGTACGAGTCTCAAGGGGCGTCAAAATTTGTTCATTTAAACCGTAGTTCCTAGCTAGCTATTGTTAAAAGTCAGAAAACACATTGTTTCAACAATAAAACTATTTTCATCGAATGTTGAATTAAATTCCATCCCACGTACAGTATATGAATGCAGGTGTTGCAACTTTTATAGGGGAATGACCAGTTCTATTACATGAGTGTACCTTTTCCATTCTATGGTTCATTTTAACTTAATAACAATGCGCGTTTGCTTGGGGAATCGAAAATGCATTTGTTTTAACCGAAAATTTGTAATATCCTAATTTGGAATTCATCTTAAACGAAGAAAATAACATTATTCGTTCATGCACTATAGGATGGGAACTGGAAATGAGTTCGTACTACAGAAATTCGTAGGAAAGCGAATTCTTATTCTTAATGATGTTCAATCTGGCTAGATGTGGACCATATTCTGTGTGATATAAAAGAATCAGTGTGCCACATTTTGAAACTGAAATCTCATCAAGATTTAAGATACTGTATTTAGCATTTACAGTGCATGCAGCAAACCAGAATAACCCCTACTAATTCGACCATTCTGCTTCTTTGAAAGTAATTTGGTTCCATCTTGTCTCTTAAAATGTTGTTTTTATAGCGGGTCACTGCCACAATATTGTGGATTTGTATGCTCCAAGAAGTATTGTTTAACATGTCATGAATAATTTGCATATACTGTACACTGTATTCTGAAGGGTTAATTTGATGTTTACAAAGCCAGTTCTGGTCAGAATGACATTGAGGTAGAGGAATCTACCAGATTGTGAAAAGTAAGAGCATTGGAAAGATGGGCAGAAAACTGTCTGATTTACCGATAAAATGTTTTTTTATCAATAACAATTTTAGATTCTTCAAATTCAGTTTTTACTTTCAACTTCCATTATCCGTTGAATTTTACCGCCACCGGCTAAACTTCTCGAATGGTGCAATCGATCGTTTTCGATTTGTACATTACTGCGTTTCGCTTCATTTCATCCTCATATATATAAAGAAATGTGTGTTTGTAAGTGGGTGGCTTAGTAGGCGCAAATTTTTCCATGAAGCGCTTTTGCTGAAGTGGTATGGGGCACTTTCAGCATGGGGGCGCTGCGGTCATGATTCGTTCATTAAGCCTACTTCGTCGCTATCGGTAAGTACAGCCCGGGCAAAGCCGGGCCTTCCAGCTAGTACTATGTGAAATATTAGTTAAACCATATTTAAAAAATCCCTTTATAGGTTCCAGATTTTAGATTATAAACATTCTGTTAATTAAAGATTTTGGGGTACTATTTAAAAATGATGTTGAAGAAATCTGCGAGAAATTAAATTGATTGACGAATAATGCGCAACCTGATATACATTAAGTAAGTGTAAAAAAATACGTTTGTATAAAATGATGGCACCTGAGCATTTAAATGAAAAATTTGCTTTCAAAATATTCAGTTGTATTTAAAAAATCACGCTAAGCGAACTGTCCGTGCACAAACTTTCAGTTCCAACTTTAAAACATCTGCCAACTCAAGCAACGTTTTCTTATTATTCTTATCATGTAACCACATTTTGCATCAGAAAAGCTGTAATGCACTAGACGCGAATTTCAATATCTGTAATTTTTCGCACCCAGTCTCTGAAATGGCTGGTGCACTATCGAGTATCTAAATGCAAATAAATCTTAAACGCTGTTTTTCGGTCTAAGTGCGATATGCTTTGGAAATATCACCATGAATCGCTCCCAGTGTGGGAGAAGGATATATATTATGCAGTAAATTACAACAACTCAAGATTCACTCGGTTAAGAACTACTCGCCGCAGGACGTTGAAACATTCCGGGCTTTTTTCCTCATCAAATTCTTATTGGAAATCTGAGTTGAGTCGTAAAAACTGTTGTTAAAAGAAACATTTCGCATGAATTGAAACGAGGAGTATGAGCTGACCACGCATTCGACTGGAAGATGTCGGGAAATGATATTTTTTTCTTGCTTCCAAAAGTAGCTTTTGTTGGGGAAGATCAATAATGTACTGTTGGATGACACTTCACTGCTCCGCTTCGTGCATCTCGACAACATCTTGCCTATTTTAGTTATTTATGGTTGCCAAAAGTTGTTCAAACGGTGTTCCCTGGCGATTTGGGCTGTTCGCGAAGATTTAGGTGGTAGGTTTTATGTTCACCCTCAATTAGGACTGCATAAGTAGTTTTGGAGACGATGTTTTATGGAACGCTGCGAGAAGTTCTGGCGAGGTAGTTGACTTAAAATGCAGTGATTTTAAGAGAACTGCGCCTATTGCATCGTGCTTTCATCGGTTTTAGGACATGTTGGGCTTGAATTTTTCTTGCAAAATATATGTCAGAAATTGATTAGTACGACTTACAGTGCGTATAGTATTTAGCTCATAAAGCTTGGTAATAATAGGGGTACTCAGACAGAAGTTTTACGAGTCGTACTTTGGCAGTCGAGAAATCACGTGTGGAAAAAGGATTGCATTAATTGGTCTGAAAACAGCGGTCACCATGAGGGAATTTTCTTAAACCAATTGGCGTGTCGATGTAACACACGTGATTTCACGACCGCTAAAATTCAAAGCTGGGTACTTCTTTCTGAGTACAGCGGTACATGTAACCGTAGTAGGAAAAATTTCATTTTGTAATTTATGTTCGTTAATTTTAGGTTATCGAGGAATTGACGTATACTAACACTAACACTCTTCTATATTTTTTATTTTTTCTATAAATTCCGTTGTTGAGGAACATGCTACAGTAATTGTAGTCTGTAAATTTGAGTAAATAAAAATTGCGCAATATTTCTAAGTTAGTTTTTGAAAATTGAAGTATTCACGTATGAATAAGAATGCATGAAGTGCATGCTGTTAATGTTGAATGCTGTTTACTCTAAAGTGGATGTTATTTTAATTACTCTGCTTTAACGAAATTACAATTAAAGAGCAAGGCTTATAGTACATCGTAGATCCTTAAAATTGCTGAAGTGATATTCTATAGAGCACTTGGAATTTCAATGACATTTACCCGTATTAATCAAACATTTATTTAAATGTTAAAAGAAACTAATTTGCCATGAAGTGCATCGGGCTATATAACTGAACTCGGTAACGATTTATATAATCTCATGGTATAATGTTAGTGTTTCAGCCCTTTTATGCATGCAAGCTGATTAAATTTAAGTGGCTAGACTTACTAATCCTTAAATTTGCCATGGATTACCAGCAGGCTACGTTTTTGCTCAAGTAAAATTGTAATGTATACAGAACTGTTAAGACCGATTAGTCCAAACAATGAAAAATTTAATCCACTGGCTTTACTCATGGAAAAATGAAAATCATTAATGATTGCCTGATTAAATTCAGAATAAATTTAAAGGTGCATAGTGCAAAAATCAAACGTTCCATCGAACACTAAGATCCATAATGTTTTTTTCTAACACGTGAGGGTATTTATGTAAGTTTAATTATTAGCGTATGAACTTTGTATTCCTTCATTATTTCAGGAAAACTACAGCAGGCCACAAACAACTTCTGATTACAGTTTGGAATTTTAGTATTATAGTTGACTATAGTTGGTAACCATGTGGAAAATAGCCATAAGTCACAGTTTGCATAAGTAGTAGTACTTTTTAAATTCTGCTTAAATCCTTATGTACAAATTAAGTTGGTAGAAGCAGAACTCGATGAATTTGATGCATGATACAAGTACGATTTGTAACTCTGCAGTCAGCGTAGCGTTAATACAGCTGTATTTAAACGATCATACAGTTGCCTTTGGTCAAAACTTCGAAATGCATGTCAGTACAGTAGGCTACATGTACATGCATGTCATTTTGACGGATGAATTTATCCGTCAATTTGTCTTCCTTCAAGGCGATTAATTCCTTTTCATTCCTTACTGAATATGAACCTTATGACAAGCTGATTAAACGTATACACGTTGTAAAATAAATTTTCATAGCATACAAAATTGTGCTATTTTTTTTTATCCCCTAAAGGTCGCTTTCTAAATTTTTATCCTTTCCTGGTACTCGTTGAATTTATTCCCTTGACGGAAATTTCCGAATCTGGAAAAGACCCAGTGAACTTTGGCCAAAATCATTAGGCTCCGTACAATCGACGTTTCGCAGTAAGACCACGCTCCCTTCAATGGCGATTTTCCGCATAATCCCAAAGTCCATTTGCAATTCTGTCCGTGAATGATAAAACAAAGTCGTCGTAATGCTCTAATGTCTGCTTGACAAATTAAGTTGGAAGCCGGGGCAGATTTACGATCTCGGCCTTGCTCTTTTTCGCTCATTCATTTTCCGAAGATGCGCGCGTGGCAAAGGTAATCTTGGCGCGGCCAGATATCCGTTCAGCTGATGCATTTTCAATTTTATAGGCCTCCCGCTCGCCCACGCATTTAGCCCTTCATGGTCAATTTAATACCGCCGCATGACACCCGCCTTTTTTTTGCATATTCGCCCTTGCGGATGTTGATCAACTTTGGCACATGTTCCGTCTTGCGAATGCCACAGTGCGAATATACTGTAGCTCAGTGTTTAAAACTCAACGTTCGAGTGAGTTTGGACCTACACTATACATACACAATTTATGCCCGACTGACCTACATGTATATGTAGACCTTAGTTTGCGTCGACGTAAATCAACACGCTCCCAATCTGGAAGATTCTCCAACGTTACGGTGAGAGAAATGACACACTTCGCAGTCTTTGTGTCAGCGTTTGGATACTTGAGAGATGAATTTTGAATGCTGGGGGATCGGGTCGTAGATATTTGTGAAATTGTTCTCTGAATTCTCTTATTTTGGACAAATAGCGTGAAAAGAAAAGAATGAATGTTAGTCGATGCTGGATAAAGGCTGCATAGAACATCCGAAATATAAGTATATGGTGTACCTGTATATGAAACTGTATTTTGTGTTTAGACGTGGGTCCCATCCCCAAGATTTGTAATTGTGTATAGCCTACTGTATATGAATTTTCCGAAATCCGAAAACATTACAAGCATTGGGGATAAGAGGTACTCGGCCTGTATCTGCAATTTGGTCACTGCAATATTCTAAAAATTAAATTTAACCCGTGTGATGGGTTGAATATTGTCATACGTGACGCCATGATATGCCATTTGTGGTCTACCAAAAATGGCCCATGTATGGAAAAGTTTGGACATGAATGCCATAGTCTGTATGTATCCCAACTTGCCCGTTCGTGAAAATATTTCTCTGCCGCATTATAGTCTTCGACATTGGGAAAGAATATTTGCTTATGGGGAGTTCAGTTTTTAAAGAATGGTTTGGGGGTTTATGAGGAGTCCATAATGAGATCCGTTTACTGATGCTAACCAAACTGATGTAGCGAACCATTTTAAAAATAAATGTTCGGTAAATATTTGTTTTTCACTCATAACCTCTTTCCTTGCTCGCAAGCATTCTTCCAAACTACTTACGTGACAATAGTAAGTCAGCCAAGCCTAAACTCGTTGCTTTCTACCGCAATAATCATGGTCCATAAAGTGTTTTCTGGTGGCAGGAGTAAGAAAAGGCCGCAATCGTGCGATGTTGTTGCGCATGAACGAACCCACCGCAAAAAGCTGTTATGTAACCATTACTGTTAGGCGCCCCGTTACTACCATCCCATTAAACTAGCTGTGGCGAGATATTGGTATTAACCAGAAAACTTGGCAATTTGGCGGATAACCTATGGATGGATTATGGCAACTTAGTTAGGTTTTTGTTTGTTTAGGAGCACCATTTCAATACAGCATATGTCAGTGCATTGTTCCAACCTGATTGAAATTTTACTCCATATTCCACCCAAAATTCGTGCTTTCACCTAAAAATGGCTACCAGGTGCATTGTTCCAATTTGATTGAAAATTTGCCCCATCTTCTACCCAAAATTCGTGCTTCCATCCAAAATTGACTACCAGTGGGATTGTCCCAATTTGATTGCTAATTTGCCCCATCTTCCACCCAATTTGTGTGCTTCCATCCAAAATTGGCTACTAGTGCATTGTTCCAATCTGATTGAAATTTTGTCCCATCTTCCACCACAATTCCTTCACATTATGTTGGTGGCTTTGAAGTAGAATGCTTGATAATTTAATCATGAAAATGCATTCGTTATTGTCCAACCATTATATTTTAGAAGTTGTTGCGGTGCTATTCTTGAAGATATGAAAAGTTCAGGACGACATCTTGATTCAAAATGGCCCCCAGTTGTGCCAAAGATTTTCAAAAATCTATTCCTTGGATCGTCTGGAATAGTCAGACTGCAGAACTTCCTGGCGACATCGGAGGAAGCATCCGACTTCTTTTATTGATATACAAGCAGCTCTGTATACTTGTACAACAAGAAATGTTCTTTGCTTCTTGCAAGGTTCGTTTTTTATACGATGATTCTGCGTCTTCCGCTTTATAGAGGTCAGAGAAAGCTGTAAATTGCAACTGTCTAAATGAGCATGCAGCACATTTCAGGGGAAAGGCCAGTGCTACTACCAAGACCGAAACAGTTTCATTTGCAGAAGGAGAAAACGATTAGACTGCGATGCAGCAAACTGCGTGAGATGAATTGCAAGCGTTTTATTGGCGTTTTAAACCTGCTTCTGGCATTCGTCGCATTGCCCGACTTTTGTAAGTTATGACGTGTTGTGGACAGAACTAGGTGCAAGGTCCTGAAAACAAAGATTAAAATTAAAACCAATTATCCTGATCTATATAGACCGGGGTTATGATGTACTGGCACGTCGTTATACCAATGTCCTCGCTAGACTTAAATCTTTTACTTCGGGGAAATTTAAGAATTCATTTAATGATAATTGGATTGTTAGTTTAATTAACTTGAAGAAATTGTCTTTAAAATAGTATTTGGCGGTATATTTAATTTAATCGTTCCTCTGCAAAAAGGTAACTTGGCACATGCGCTGATTTTTTACTAGGCACATGACTACTCTTTTATAAGATAATATTTCAGGCGATATTAAACTGCAGTGTTTCCCCAGACCTGGAAAACCTTGAACATGAAGGGAGATTTATTGGAAGAACTTTGGATAGCCGGGGAAATGTGGTCAATTTTGAAAAAGTCAGGGAATTTCAAGTCATTGAAAGCTAATAAAATCAAGTTTGCAAAAGAAACTAAAAAAATCTAAATGTGCTGTTCTTTAAGAAAATTTGTTCTATCTGAATAAGTAATACAACTAGCATTCCCTCCATTGGCATTTGTCTTAATTTTGCAAGGTGGTCAGTATGGTCAGGAAAATTTGTTTTTAGTCGGAAAGATCTGTGAAGTTGCACATTTTATTTCTGGGTGATTCTGTTAAATGTTACGGATTTTTGTACATTTATGATCGAACTAATGTACTGTGTAAATTAAGTATGGCCTTGTATAGTGTAACTATAATTCATGTAAATTATATTGTTAATTATCTATATTCAATTTTTGGATTTCGATATTATTTATGGTACCGTATCTATACGAATATTTTGGGCATTGAAACATCGTCCGAAATCGAAAAAGTTAGCAACTTCGTTCAGCAGTGCGTAAATTAACGTGCTTATCGTTAAGAAGGTACCTTTCAGTCGAGGAACAACTTTGGCGCCATCGTGCACCAATGACAAACTGCATTGTAGAGCAGTCGCAAATTTTATGAGTGACATCCAATTTTGCAAGTCTTTATACATGCCAAACACTGTTGAATGCGCCCGAAGTTAGACAGGAAGTTGTGGTTTTTGGCGAATAAAAATTCAATCTTAAAACGCGTCCGTTGCCACGAGGAATTTCTCGAAATTCCCGCAGGCCTCGTGCGCTCTTCCGCACAATCTCTCCAGGGATTTTCATAAAACGTAATCGAATTAAAGCTAAAATCCGCAAATTTTGGCTCGTGACTCGGGTGTTGTCAAGATGTCGAGCGAGTGTCACGCCGTCTCCTACTGCTACGGTTTCGCCGAAATTGGGTGTTAAGGTTTTTTCAGAAAAGTAAACGAGAATTGAAATCGAATTACGCGTCGCAGCGCCCCAGTGGCGAATTTTCAGCAACCCATTATCCATAATTGAATAATGATGTTTTCCCATCCTAATGTTTACCGTGAATCCACTGCACTATAGAACCCGGGTAATGAAACAGAAAGTTCTTGTACCCCTCTCAACTCACTCTTTTTCAAATTTTCTGCTCAATTATTTTATGTTCCGATCAATTTCGTCACTTAACCCTGCGAAATCCTTTTGCTGATCTCGCGGAAGGCTTTTTAGCTCACTTTTGACGTCCTTTTTAAACCCATTTTGTCCAGACGATCGAAGCTAATCTTACTTAACCCTTCGTCAAATGGTTGTAACGATATCCTAGAGATTTTCTTTTAACCAATTCCTCACGTCTTCCGTAGGAGCAACGCACTTTTGAAACTACTATTGAAGAGATTTCGCGTCGTTTCAGAACTCTTAAAATGAGTTGCCTCACCTCGAATTGAACTTCATGATCCCACTTTCAAAAGTAAACGCGGTTTAATTGAAATAAACTTTTTTAACTTGACCACTCGCGTGAGTCGTTGCAGATAAAGCTATTCTGATATCGCCCTATCTTCATGGACATGATCACATTTCAAGTAGCGAATGAGATACAATTATGGAATCTCGATTTTACGAACTCGTAAAATCGTTTGTACGTATATGAGAATCGCACTAAACCGAAAAATTGCAATTTGCACTCATCTTTTATTTATTAGAAATTCCAATGAAATCACTGATTTTTGTTTGCTTCGCTACAATTCGATAAACGTGTTATTTCATAAAAGTTAATAATGGCAAGCATGTCAGGTCAGTCAAAACACTGGCATTCACCTTTTTTCAATTTTATTCATGTCATTCACAAATCAACGTATTGTTAGGAAATTTGAATCTCTTAAAAAGTGAGAATGTGTAATTTCAGTTCCTAAATCGGGGCAGAAATTAACATTAGTTTTATGCATTTCTTTTCGGGATCAACGCAATATACATGTAGTTCGTAAAATCGCGAGTCCATTTATCCTCGTTCTTGAAGCACTTGTCCCAAACTCTGTACACAAGGAACCGGTCAGTTTCTCGATGTTTTGTTTTGATGAGTGTATTAGCTATACTCAAACCATTCTTCGAATAAAACTCCTATTTGTTTTTGCGTAGAATTCGTCAATGTTGTACTTTTCATTTCTTGTTCACAAAAAATGAACTGATTCTAATAATCTAATGTATTAGAATGTTCTAATGAACTAATAGAGTACATGTCCGTTATAGGCAAAGTTTGGTAGTGGAGGGAGAAATAGGTTTTTTTGAATGGTCGCCTTTAGTAGATATACACATGACCATAAATAAGATTTTCATTAATGAACGCAAATTAATGAACGTCCGCAAGGCTCTTACGTGATGTATTTACGTCATTAGCTGCCAGATATACATTACCCCCCTCGGTTAAACGAGTTTATTCGGAAAACGGGAAGCAATGAAAGCCATAGGCTTGATTAAGATGACAGGAACATGCTACCATAGGATAGTTGCGGTCAGCCACTGGACAGACAGACGCGTACAAACACTGCATCGGGAAATATGGCCCGCCGTGAAGGGTTAAGACACAAACAAGTTTATGGGCGGCGTGGTAAATCCTGCAGGGACTATTTTTTTATGCTAGCGTTTGGCAACTGTTGCGGAGATGTTATTGATGGGATGGAAGACTGCAGATCTTCTGCGACATGCGCATTATAAAGTTCATCGCATAAGATTCCAGCTTCCCGTGGACACTGGACAGGCCTTTGGAACTGTAATGTCAGAGCTATATTTATCAAAAGTTTGTTTTACTTCAAGTTTGTTCTAACCGAAATTTATCAATTCCTTAGTAGTACCACTAGAATGAGTATCATGTACATGTTATATCAAGTTTTCCGAGTTTGTTTACATACTGTATACATAAAATAGCATGCATGCACATGCTTGGTTAAATCAACTTTGAAGTCAATATGCGTTTTAGTACAACGCATACGTCATGTATTTCAGCAGTTGGAAAAGTTCTGAGCGGGCTGCATTGGAGCATACCTTTGAAATTCGATGTAATTTATTTTCAAATCATATTTGGCCAAATCGTTTATATATAAACTCTTGGTTTTCAAAGAAATCCAGTCGTGAGTTTTGTTGCTATCGACTCAATGACGAGCACTAAAAGCACTTTACTTAAGGAAATGGTTTTGTGTATATACAGTATATATACACTAGTATACGTCAAATTATACGTATACATAATGTTGACTTTCAAATGTGATTTGAAGCGTGGAATTTCTAGATGAAGTAGAGTACAGAAAGCGTATCGGCATTTTCAATTTTGATAATAAATATTCTGTTTTCGTCTTTGAGCTGGTTGCTGAGTGAAAACGCAGACAGCATAAGTGGATGATGCCATGATGCTACGGCAAATTCAGAAACTTTTCTTTTCTTTGAATTGAAAGGGTATTGACATTTCTTGAATCCCGCTATCGATATTGTTAAATTCCAAAGCTATAAGTCACGATCGAAGCCGATTCCTAAGTCCATTTTAAAACATCTTATGACAACATATGCTAATGTTCGTGTCAAATGCAGACATTTTTTTTTTCAAATTGGCTACTCTCTTTGATCTATTACGTTCGCGTATGAAAAGCAGAGTGAATTGACAGAATAAAAGGGCAAAAAATTTGAAAAGACACCCATTAGATGTTATTAATGGTCCTATCAATAAGGAGAAAGCCACACTGCGTGCCCCTATACAGCCTTATTCCCTTTGAAACTTAGAGCAGGAACTAATACCGGCGGTGGATTTATATGGAAGGCCAAGAAGTGATGGATTATGGATCGAGCTCGTGTCGAACGTCACTTAAAAAGTATACACTCGAGTAACGGAGAAAATATACTTAAGATCAACTTAACGTCCACGGAGAAAAAAACAACACGTGGCAGTTGGAAAAAAAATCGTGTACAGTGAAAAATGTTGCACTTTTAATCGGATACACATGCACGAGCTCGTGAAATATGAACGAAGACCTCGGCGAAACTATATACAGTATGTATAGTAGGCATATTGATGGTGCATTTCGTTTGATTAAAGATGCATGTCCGCCAGGCTCATGAGCGCTAGTTGCCATTGATAGAGGGTTTTGTCATACACCGTTTAAATAAATAACATTAATGTGAATGTTCGTTGAATCGTGTTATTACGACGAATGAAACTCATCCAAACTTGTGAAAGATGAACACAAATTCATCTTGATGCATTTAAAATGCAGCCACAATTTTATATTATTGTTAAAAATACGAAATTGTTTTAGAAATCTACATCATTCTCGGCTTCGTTTAAACCTGTATTTACATTACTTTACTTTGCACGTATACTTAGTGCATACTGTATGTTAGACAGAACACATAAATGAATGGATTGATATATTTCACAATTAATGTACATGTAGGCCTGTCATCTTAAGGGAATTAAATATGCGGTGACAAAGAACTATTTGATATATAGCTAAATTATTTCGAAATGTTTCACCCGTTGGTTTGACAATTGTGCACATATAGTTCTGTTTTCCTGCATCGAGTGACGGAATACTACGCTGTTAACTCCTGCATTGCAACTATAATTATGCCGTTTATATTGCCCGTTTAATTATGTACGTTTGACAACATCATGTTTTCTTGACAAAATGAAATTTATAGGTCCATTATGTAGATTTGATAGAAGAAACATTAAGTGAATACTTATATGAAAATCAATGTTTAAAAACTTCATTCAATAGGGATTTAATTATGCATTCTGTAGAATATTGCCTGTAGAATATTGCAATAGATTGAAACTTGATACACGTTCTTGGAATGGAGACACACGAGGGACCAGTCTCGTTCAGCCATTGTCATGACATTGTCATGTCATCGCAAATGTTCGAGTTGTTCAATCTTGACTGATATGATTATAGCTTGCAGGTACAAGTACGCTACAGTTTGTTCGACTTTAAACCCTAGTTTGCATTAACAAAAGTCACAACAAAACATAACGTTAACAATATTAGAACTAAATTTTCGTCAAAGTTTGGATGAAACAATTCCTCGCTTATGTCCTCGCTGCGATTTTTGTCGGAGAACTCCCCGTTATACATGTGTATAAAGTCCCCGTATCGGGAACTGTGAGATTCATTCCTTTTGAATAAAAATGTTATATCCGAATTCGTCCATGCCCTATAGGACGGGGACTGGAAATGAGTTCGCATTATCATAAATTCGTATAAAGCGAGTTCTTCTTAATAAGGTTCTTTTTGGTCGGATATTTTATGGCGGATTCGACTGGTCCAAAAAATCTGCACCGGTGTGCCCAGTCGAATTCGCCATTAGTAAACCAGTGGTTACTCCAAATTGCAGCTTTCAAAGAAATTGGAAAAGCTATGAATAATTGAACGATGTTGCAGACTGCTTTCTATGGAAATTTTTATTGTTTCTCGTTGTGCCGGAATGCATACATAAGGTCAGTGGAAAGTGCAAACCGCTGCCGGCTACGGAGTTAGTAGTGTACATTTAGTCAGAGTTGGAAGATTTATATCTGCACGACGTAAACTCGATGTGTTTTAAAGTTAATCAATGATTATTTGCGCCTTTTTTTTAGAGATTCTGCCATTCATGCCATCTATTAACACTTTTTGTTACGCGATAAAGTTTCCAACGCCTCATTTGTCAACGTGCACAAAAAATCTTTGAAAGTTTTATATATTTTTTTTCCTCATTTGCAATTAGCAGAAACCGTGTTTGAAGCCTAATTACGTGCCTATATTGTTGACCGATTTCAAGCCATCGTTTGTTTTATCTCAAATAACAGCTAGGCCTCCGAGGCACGAGTCGGAAGTATCGATGGATAAACGATTTCTGATTTCCTGTCTATGAGTGCTGAAAAAAACGCCTATAACCGTAGGCATTTCCGTTACTTTTCCGAGAATTGATGCGTGCGATCTATTCCGTCTTCAGGGTCCTTTTATACCGGTTTTGGACCTTGGCAGGACTGCTGCATAATGCTAATCTGATGCGCATGTATATTGCAAATTGGGATTTCGCCATTTTCTTCGCCATTGAATTTAAAAGGAAAGGCTTTTTGTATAAACATGAGCATTTTTCACGAAACCCAAAAACCGCGTTTGACTGAATAGCGGACAACTACGGGATAAACCAATGTCAATTTGAATGGCACTTATTTGAAAGCGTTGCTTAAATATTTATCCGTTGAAGAGGAAGTATCAGGTTGGCGAGATCGAGATATAGCAAACATGGCGGATTCCAAATAAGGACAAGTCAGAAAATGTGCGCATCATGGGCTGCAATTAATGAGAATCTCAGATTTCCATCAAGGCCGGCGAATGGCGTGGCCAATGGCCACATGATTTCCTTCTTTCTAGAGTTGGTCGAATTTGGAATAACAAGCTTATCAATGGATAATCATGCAGCAATATAATGTCTTGGCTGATTATATACTGTATGCTAACATTTCAACAGGTTGTTGAATTAACTTTTTTATCGTACATGTTGACTGCAAGTGTTGTTTATTAACCTTTTTATCGCACATTTTCAAACTTTTTGAACAAACTTTGATTTGAGTGTGATCTGCGTGTATACCATTTAGGATTTGTGTATATGATTCATATTATTGCGTGGCAATTAAAAAATGTCTCGCATCCAATCACGTTTGATCATTTCAAACCAACCTGTGGCCATTGTAAAACCCAAATCCGCATAAAGGATTGGAATTTGAGTGTTTTATGTTGTCCATGCGCATAAATGCTCACATAAATATGCCAACATCATGCAACTGTCTATGTCGTATAAATGCATGTTGTTAGCAATATAGGAATAATCACCAATTTGGAATGAGTTGTATTAAACCACAATGCTCTTGTAGGCCTATACAGTATATTTGCCAGTCTCGTACGAAAATAATACTGCATACATGTATATAAACGCAGTTTGCTGTAGGTCTTATTGTCATTTTAATCCTGTTTTAACAGTCTGATGACCAGACCAAAAGCCGTATCTCATGCAGAAACTGAATTTATGCTAGCTGCAGTAGTTTCGAGTCTAATCTACTGCATATAATGTATACTCGTAATGTAACAAGTGTACGTTTCAACAATCCATTTTAAATTCGTAAATTCGATCGAACAAACGAACGAACATCACATATGAAATATAGCCTTATAACTTCATAGCAAGCATAAAGCAACGTCCACAATGGAGGAAACATACAATGTAGAGGAACTTTTTGTTGCTAATTGTTTCTGGCATAAACTTGTGTAAGCATACTGGAACAACTGTTATGCATGCCCACATTGAATAAACTTATTCTAAATTTGCCCTGGTTCCCACTTCCTGGAACATTCTGACCTTACTGGAACATCGTACTCCAGTTGGCTCGTTTCTAGACAGTAAACAAGCAACTGAATGGTGCAAGCAACAAGATATCCAAACTAAACATATCCACAAGAAACATAATTGTTTTCTCGGGTTTATAAACATCCTTTGAGCTTTATTACTTTGTATGGAAACAGGAAACTTAGCAAAACCCTTTTCTGTTGCCATAAACAATACGAAACTCTTCAACATATAGGAACAAGT